>JAHKKF010485725.1:0-16741 GCA_019740295.1 Labeo calbasu | reverse complement strand
AGTTCACTTTTACATGTTGTTTGAACATTAATGTGTGTTGGCAGTTTATGTACAAATCTACCCTATAATGATAAAAATCCATGCAGTGGTTTTTAATTTGTAATATCCCCTTTTTCAAATCAAGCCATTCTCAGATGCTTGTCACTGTGGCGTCACACCAAGAATATCTCCGATGGAGCGATTGAGGTGTTGCTGGATGTAATAATGAACATACAGGTCATCATTTACTCCCGACATCTGAGCTGCTAAAGATGCAGTAGATTATGTTTGTTTGTGAAGGGAATGCGCCTCCCGATCTACATATATCCGTCTATGTTCGCGCGAATCATTCATGATCCAGCTTCACTTACAGCAGAAGTGACTATAAGGGTGTTTTTTATGAATCTGCGATCGCCTTTCCTAATAATGTGCTAGTTAGCAAGTTTAGCAGCTAAACACGTCTCTCCACAGAGAGAAGAGAAGGGCGGGGCGAGCAGAGCTCATTTGCATTTAAAGCAGCCTCGACCTGAATGAGATGATTTTTGCAGAGCTGATTTTGGCAAGGTAAAAAAGGTTGTTGTTTTACACAAACATTGAGAATTTTAAACCAAAGTATATTATAGGCTTCATTAAGATCCTAAAGAATCATATCAACTTGTGGAAAATGGGCATCCGATGACCCCTTTAAATAAAAAAAAACATGATTCATAATGTAAAATCTTTCAGTTAAAATCAGTTCTAGCTCTTTAAAGGACTGGCGGTATTAAAATTCATAAAACAGATAGTTCTGCCTATTAGATTTGCCCAAAATGAATTATATCTCATGTTTAACCACTATAGAGATATTAGAGCCAGTGGCAAATTCCAGAAGATCTGGCCGCATTAAAGCTTCTCTCGGGCGGGTTCATGAGTGCTGGACGGCTGCTCAGGCCCTGGATCTCACACGTCCGAAAACATTGACACAAATTTTCTAATAGGCGTTATTTTTATTAACAAACTGCATTATTTAACTATACACAAATACATTATCACCTGAAAACCTCTTAAAAGTACATACCGCGACACAGAAAAAGTAATATTTTTTAAATTATAGTGGATTTGGGCGTCCGCCATGACACTCGCTGTAAGAAGTAGTGCAAGCGGAGTGATACAATTACAAACAGTGAAATGGCTGTTGGGGTTCTGATGAACTATTATATGGCACTCTTATTAGCCAATCAGATTCGAGAACCAGATATAACTTTTGTATAAATGCAGTTAATAACTGAGTTTAGACAGACAAGCAGAGTGGGAGAAACAGAGTGCTTTCCATACATAATAAAACTTAACTTTGTGGCAAAAACATGGAAATAATCTGTCACTTTTATCCTATTGTTTACTGTATTTATTTATTTGTCCATTGGTGTTGTGTGGGGTTATTTTGCTGTTTTAGGCTGTAAGGACCTTTGAAATAACTGAAATCATATGGCAAAGTGAGACAGACATGTAATGCGGTCAAGAGCTGCCTTTCTCTGCGTTTCCCTGAAAATAATGCATATCTTCAGAACGTTTGTCAGCCAATCAGATTCAAGCATTCAACAGCCCCGTAGTATAAGCTGTTGTAAATTACTCTATAAACCTTTGTTTACTTCTGTGTGTTGCTTGGCAACCACTTTGTTGCAACCGCAACTGTTTCTGAGGAACTACATTGTTTGGTAGAAGAATACTGTTTTTATTTATATCATTACACATTGTTTGCTCTGTTTTATTTTGTGAAACCTTACTATGTATATGGAATAACTGTTTTATAAAAGCAATAAGCCCCAAGAAGCCGTGTTTGACAGTGAATTTATAACAGCTAAGGGGGTTTTCCGCCCTCCGCTTCGCATCGTGCTTAACAACGCCCCTTAGCTGTTATAAATTCACTGTATAAATTCTTGGGGCTTACTGCTTAAATATATTATGGTTTGCTAACTTGTTTATATAGAGCGCAGGACTAACCAGCTTGGCCAGGCTGGGAGACCAGCTAAAACCAGCTACTTTCAGCTNACCAGGCTGGTTTAAGCTGAAAGTAGCTGGTTTTAGCTGGTCTCCCAGCCTGGCCAAGCTGGTTTTAACTGTGGCCAGCTGGTCTCCCAGCCTAACAAGCCAAACAAGTGGCCAAAACCCCTCTAAAATCAGCCTGCTGACCTGCAACGACCAGCCAACCAGCTTAGGCTGATTTTAGCTGTTTTTTTAGCAGGGTAGCTATTTGAATGTTAGGTCAATGAAAAATAATGCATGAATGTGAACATAAAAATCGGGCAGTGCTTGATATTAAAAAGAGTTATTCACAGTGCTCTTGACTGAATAACTTATAGCTTTAATTCATCTTATTTTTTCCCCAAGAGTGGGCAGGGCCATTGGTAAATTTTATGTGCCAGGCTTCCAGTCTCATCCACTTTATAGCTATTTTTAGCTGTACAAAACAGCTTGTTTTGCTGCTTTATATTGCAAACTGGTACCATATTATTTTAAAATATTATCTTAATTATGAACACACTGGGTTGTAGTGCAAACGGTTTTACCATTTACTGCACTTTGTTATTCTTCTAGCTATTTCCGTAACCCTAAGCAAAGACCATAAGTCTTGCACATTCACAGAAAACGGTTTCCTTTCATTTGCGTTACAAAATAATGTGCATAGGAATCTGTTTATATTACGTACAAACTACAGCTAAATTCGGTTGCCAGTTCACCTTTTACTCCTTAATCACGTTGTGTACACACATAATTTACTAAAATACGGGAGTTACAACCGCATTCGATAACCACATTAACTCCTGAAAGATACAGGTAGTAACGACCACATTTACAAATATTGTGTACATATTGTGTACAGAACTAAAGTGAAAAACTAGTTGTTAATGACGTATTTAACCCTGATTTAAACGCGCATCAGAAATGTGAGATACAAAAAAATAACACTGAAAGAAGTCTTAACCTTAGCACATTTTGATACGGGGCTAGTTGAGCTCACGAGCCCTGCGGTAAATTGTCAATGTTGCCAGATCTTCATAGAAAAAAAAAAACACCCAAATGTTTTATGTTATAACACCAAAAAAAAAAAAAAAATAAAAATCATATGTCTCATATCTGCAACAGACCACTTTATTAACTCCATAATGTGCCTAGCTTTATGAGCCAAGACCAAACAACATGCCTAAAAGTGCTTTTAAATATAAGGACATGGCAACACTGCAGGACACTGCTCCATAAAGCAGCCTTCCAAGCATAAACAAAACACAGCACGTCTATCAGCAGTTTAGTTAAAATCGATGGACGAAAAAGTCTTTAGGCAAATAATGGCAGATACCAAACGTGGTATCTACATCTAGATCGAGTGACTGCCTGTCTGTACACACATGAAAGGATAATTTACGGGACTCACTCCCGGATTTAAATGCGGTTGTCACTCCTAAACCTTGCAGTGTGTACGTGGCACAGTGAAGTCTATGCAGTGTTTTATTTTTACATGTGATTATTTAAATATAATCCACATATATGGAGAATATAAAAAAAAGTCCCCCGTTCTTGTTAGGATTTTTTATGCCAGTTTTGGAGGTTATTTATGGTGCTGCTTAAGATTTTTGAATCAAAATCTTCTAGGTGAGCAATGTTTGAATTGCTTGATAGTGTTCAACCAAAGAGGTGAAGGTATGTAAAAACGCTCCCATCTAGGGTTTCAGCTTCCTCTGAATTGCAGTCATATTATTCAAACGTGTGCACACAAGACTCTTTTCCTCAGAAATATATGGTTATATTGTATTCTTCATAACTGATTTTGAATATGGAAATGACTGTGTGCAAAGCAAAGTGGTGCAAAAACGTGAACTAAGTGCAATATGTGACCTGGACATCTTTCTGTAAAATTCATTTTGTCTGTACAAATTGTATACAACTGAGGCACAATAAATGAAACTTTTTATTTATCCATCCATGAGCAAGTACAGAAAGACAAAGAGAGGATGATTTGGTTTTTGGAGTGCAAATCTGTTAACAGTCAGTTCACATAAAATTAACAAATTCGTAAATCCATAAAAATGTATACTCTCCTTGCAAAAACATTCACTAAAGTACAGTACAGGAGGTTTAGAAACACCAAAAACGAAAGCTCAGCATAAACTCAGAAAGCAATGAAATGTAAGTTTCTTTTACAATACAAGTAAAATGAAACAGACTTTTTCACAAAGAACAGTAACTAAAGAGAATACATGGGTACTACACATCGTGTGTAAAATTAGATTACCTATCTACTCAGATGTGCTAATAAAAGCCTTTTTAATATATGAATAAGCAAACATGAAATACACTTTTCCAGCATTTTCCATTGTTTTTACATGCTGCAAGTAACCTGGATTCATACGAAGGCAAGAAAACGTAGTTGAAACTTTATAAAATTACATGTAATTAGGAAATTCTGATCACAGATCAGCTTCCACTGCCTATTAACTCACATTTTGACACTATAAATGACAGCATAAATCCTCAAGGTTTCATATGTAAAGTGAGAGATCCTAAATTTAGAGAATTAAGAGAAAAGACTTTAGAGTGTATTTTTGTAACATCTAAACAAAAATTTCCAAGAACACTTCCAATTAGTTGCTTTGGAGTAAGATTCCACATTCAAGTCAACTTTAAGTAGCTGTGTGTTATAGCGTGTTTTTAAAAGACTGACCATCAGTGAAAACACATGCCTGAAATACAGACCTTCAATTTTGTCTCATAATGGGTTGTAACAGATGTCCTTTTTCATTAGTGATGTGAGGGAGTGTGATAGTGTTATCTAAAATAGTAAACATTAGCTGAAAAAGTTAAAGTAAGAGTGCTTAGTACAGTTTCCCAAAAACATTGCCTTTTCCTGTTAATACTGGCCTTAAAGAAGGTTAAAAGTGAATTATAAAGACTGTTCTGCTAAACACTTTATAACCGTTCAGAACTGCTGTGGTCCCTGAGGCCAGTTTCCACTCATTCACACTGATGTCATTCCGGTTTTTCTGCCGTTTTTCGAGACGTCCCGTCTGGAGCGTTCAGTCCATGTAGTCCTTCACGCTGAGCATCGGCTCAACTAGCTGATTGTGGACGTGCATCAGCCCTGTAGGACAGAAGATCCATCAGTATGTTTAGGAAATCCAGCCCAGCCAAAGATATTAAACCCCCAGGAGAGACCAAAGCCCTTAAGACCGGACAGATCGTGTTTCTGAGAAAAGCGCTTTTGATAGACATTCCAGACGGGTTTAGATCTTGAACCTGCTGTCTTTAGACAGATATTGACCTTGAGACGAGCCAACCACTAACACCGAGATGAGATCAGTAAAAACGATGAAAAACTATGAAAAGCAAACAAACAGCTGCTCTATTGGGTTCCTCAGAGGGAAAAGGGATGGCTAAAATTGTGGGGCTGGTAAGATTTTTTTTAATGTTTTTAAAAGACGTCTTTTAGTTTCACCAAGGGTGCATTTATTTTATGAAAAATAGTTGTAAAAACAGTAATACTGTAAAATATTATCACAATTTTAAATAACTGTTTTCTATTTTAATATGTTTTAAAATTATTCCTGTGATGCAAAACTGAATTTTCAGCATCATTACTCCAGTCTTCAGTGTCACATGAACCTTCAGGAATCATACTAATGTGCTGATTTAATGCTGAAGAAGCATTTCTTATAATTATCAATGTTAAAAACAATTATGCTGTGTCTAAACTTTTGAACGGTGGTATTTATGAACCCTGAGGCCATGAGGGTGTAAAGAATTTCTTGAAGTCACAACAGTTAATGTCTCAAACAAATTTACACAGATTTTTACATTGTAAGAGCAAACTGGTAAATCTGAATGAACTTGTTTACCTTTGAATGCTCATTATAATACTAAATAAGTAACTATTTACTCAATTTGCCAGTTCTTTGAGCTTCAAGGAATCTGCTTCCACAGAAGAGTAACTTTCCGTCTACGTGAATTAAAGTTTTGCCCCTCAGGCAGCAGAGTGCTCAGTCACGTACCTTTAAAATACTTCACAGTTTTGACCCTGAGCTCCAGCGTTGCATCTTCATCGCAAATGAAAATGGTTCGTGGATGCTGCTGGAAGGCAGATACTGTCCACATGTGGTTCACACCCTCCTCGATGGCTTTATACAGGGCAAAGGCCTTATGAGCCCCTGTGATCAGAATCATGACCTGTAAAACAACAAAAAGTTCAGTATTATCTTACAATACACATATTCAGGATGGTGGCTTTCATATGTAGTTCTGAAGGTAAACATGTCAAAAACCGGTTTAACTTTAGAGTCAGTCACCAACATTTATTTATATAGACAGATAGATAGTTTTTTTTCAGGGTACAATATGACTTGGAAATGTTTTAGGAGATGCACACTGTCTGTTAATATATATAATTTATAATGATATATAATATAATATATTATAATGATATGATGATAATCAGGTGACGTCTGGCATCCACATCAACAAAATCAAGTGACCCGTAGGACATTTTACCCAGCATCCTGTCTGTTAAACGTATTCAGGTATGTTTATGTACTTGTTTGTATTTCCAGGACAATCAGTCTCACATTGAGAAACAGACACATGTTCAATTTAGTGCTATAACAAAGAGAACATTTGTTACTATATAAAAGATCATTATATTTATCAATTGCAGATGTCAAATGCTCCAAACAAAAGTGCGTCTGACTGGAACTAAAGAAAGACATTGATATCACAAAGGATGCTATTGAATTTAAGGACAAAAGACGTTGTGTTCATTCTACATTCAGTTTCAACCACAAACACCCACTTCAGGTACACTCAGATTCATGTAAAGTCTTATATCTGAAAGTATTAAGACTTTATATTGATGTGGTAAGTAAAATGTAGGTAAAATTATATTTTTAATCACTCAAAATATAATTTCTTTATTGATACTGATACGACAATCAGTTTATTTTCCATTCTGTGCCTCATTAATATATCTAAGTCTGTCTTTTATAGTTCATATGCCACATACTACAAAATATCTTTTGTCTTTCAGCTGAATGGCCGCCTCCTTATTATGTGAATATTAATGTATTGTTTAATTTACCTCTCTGGCATCCATCACTGTTCCTACTCCAACGGTCAGAGTCATGGTGGGCACTTTAGAAAGATCATTCCCAAAGAATCTAGCATTGGCTACTATTGTGTCCTTGGCCAGGGTCTTCACTCTGGTCCTGGACACAAGACTGGAGCCGGGCTCATTAAAGGCGATGTGCCCGTCTGGACCAATGCCTAAAAACCAAGCAATACAAAAAGAAGAAAGATTAATAGGTTGATGTGAGAATATGCAATGATTCTGAATAGTTGTTGGGTACGAAACTGAGGGACTCATGCAACTATTACAGAAGGTTCAAACGCTCACTGATGCTTTAGAAAGAAACACAATACATTGTGAGAACTTTTTGAATTTAAAGATTAGGGTAAATTTAACTTATTTTGTCTTCTGGAAAACACGTAAGCATCTTCTATAGCTTCTGAAGGGCAGTGCTAAATGAAAAAAATATTAAATTTAGGCAAAATAAGATTCTGTTCAAAAGTTTACACCCCCGGCTCTTAATGCATTGTGTTTCCTTCTGAAGCATCGGTGAGCGTTTGCACCATCTGTAATAGTTACATGAGTCCCTCAGTTGTCCTCAAGTGTGAAAAGATGGATTTCAAATTCATGCTGTCATTGTTGAAAATGGTTCAAATACACAAAAATGCTGAAAAAAAAAAAAAACACTTATGGGACCTGAAGAAGTTTTCTGAAGAAAAATTAAAAATTCATTTTTATAAATTCAACAATTATTTTCTCTTGTGAACTAAATGTAAACGTATTTTATGTGAAATATCTTATTCAGGTCAGTTCTAAATTAAAAATAACATGCATTTTGTATGATCCCCCTTATTTTGGTCAAATTATTAACATTTTGCAGATTCTGCAAAGATATATGTAAACTTTTGACCTCAACTGTAAATATTAGAAACAAACTAAACAATTTTAAAAGATTTATAAAAATGACAAAATTATACCGAAAAAAATATACCAAATAAATCATAATTCAACATAGCTTTAACTACTATAATAGTATATATATATATATATACACATTACTACAATAGGACTGATAAATATTTAATCAATTATTGCTACAGCAAGATTAAGAATCAGTTTAGGGCAACAAGCATTTGTTATTGCAGCAGTTTAACTGTTTAGAGAGCCAGTTTTGTGTGTACAGATTAAGATATGCATCACAAAGCACTGTTACTGTTGTCTCTTGATTAATCCGTGTCTGAATTGATTGAAATCTGATTTATTGAACGCACCTCCCACAAACAGGTCAATTCCACCAGCCGCAGTAATTTTCTGCTCAAAGGCTTCACACTCGGCCTGCAGGTTGCTGGCATTCCCATCCAGTATATGGGTGTTCTGGGGTTCGATGTCAATGTGCTTAAAGAAGTTATTCCACATGTAGGAGTGATAGCTCTCGGGATGATCCCTGGGCAGACCTGGAGACGAAGAAAATTTTGGAAAGAAATTATGATAATGCCTTCAATTATTACATTATTTTCTACTCTAACACCATCATAAATACTGCATTCAATTAAGGAGAATCACTACTGAGAATAATGGGAATTATGAAAAAAGTAAACAAACTCGAATTCATTATGCATGCTTTTTTAGTCATGAAAATGTCACAATACAAATGTAATGTTTAAGAAATATTTTCTGAACTAGACTAATAAGGTTATAAACGCTGTATAACATTGTTTTAGACATTATCCATGCATTATTTTATACCGACCTGCTGCGTCGGCAGCTCTCATTTTGCAGTATTTTGAGTTTGTGGCGATCTTGCATGCTCAGCACTTCTCGTGAGAAGTGATCTGTGCAGTCACACTCACCTACATACTCGTCCATGTTAAAAGTCTTCACGTATTTGAAGGACAGGTCTCCATTCTTGTGATATTCGATCAGCTTCCTATAGCAGCCGAGGGGTGTGCTACCTGCAAATATTCAGATTAATAAATACATATACTTGTATAATAATCATAAACTTCCTGATGTATTGAATTTTCAGGTTCTGATAAATTTCTGAGAGATTCAACAACAACAACAACAAAAAAAACTGGATTGGACTTTATAACTGTTTGGGAACTTTTAGTTTACCTGTTGGAAGTCCTAAAGTGAAGTAGCGGTCTGCACTGGGTTTGAACTGGATGATCCGGTTGCGAATGTACTTTGCAGCCCATTCGCTGGCCAGATCATAGTCATCCAGAATCACAAGTCTCATGACTTCTCACTGATAACAGGTCACTGCAAACCTTAAGACTCTAAAAATAAAAACAGTTCAATACTTTATTGAGCAACACTGACCATTTCGCATGATCAAGCAAAGCTCAGTACAGTGAGGAGCAAAACAACTAAGATGCACATTTGTTTTAATAAATATGATCGAATAACATGCACAGTATATAATCAGCATGGTAATATATAATCATGATATTGCATACGTTTGATTTGAACTTGTACTATTAACATTAAATTCTCTAGCTTTATTTACAACCAGCTGCGACTTTATGTGTCGTTAGATGTCGAATAACGGTTATGGATATATAATGGGTAATAAATTTTTTCACTTACAGTAATAAAGCGCAGTATCTCAGCCACGACGGGGTGAATGGATACAAGTTTTCTTTGAAAACACTGATCATGTGATCGAGATCCGGTCATGTGCGCTAACGACACACTTCCGGGTTGTAAGCACTGCCCATGTATGGAGACCGACAAGGCTCTTTCTGTAATAAGAAATAAGCAATTGTGCAGTATGAATGAAATGATATTAAGCATGTAGGATATCGTTTAAATTTGGAAATATGCGAATTATGAAACATTAGTATTTCATTTTGCACTGACACAGTTGTTTAATAAAAGAAACTTTTGTGATTAATCAAAAAATGTATGTTTTATTGACATGTCAAACTGTACATTTGTAGGTAAAATAACAATAGTGCAAATATCTATCTATCTATCTATCTATCTATCTATCTATCTATCTATCTATCTTTTGTTGTTATGTTGTGCGTAGTTCAATTATAATTTTGTCCAATTTTCTCTCTAGTTGTTTAATTTCCTTTTCTTTCTACCATGCCTGACCTTGCAGGAGGACCTCAGGGAGGCAGACGGCTATGAGAGAGAGCAACAGAAGGCGTCGGATTGAGGGATGATAGCGTGCAGAAGTCTGATTCATTTTAGCGAATCGGTTCGTTCGGACAGTTTATTTCAAGCGGTTCAAAAACTGATTCGTTTCAGACGCCACTTTGAAGTGTTTACAGAATCGGAGCGGGGTTTTTTCCCCTCGTTGTACTTATATGTGATTAAGTAAATTTTTAGTTATGTTAGCGTGACAGAATTGTTGTACATATTAGGGTAAATTGCTAACATATTGACGACCAAAAACTGTAGTTTTAAAGCCACACCCAACAAGCTGTCACAGTTTGTCAAATGACTACCTGGAAACCTTTTGGAAAATCCATATTAACAAATGTGTAGGAGCTACATAGCCAGATTTAAAACAACTTAACAAACCGACCATGTATAGAAGGTTTGCACTTATGTCACGGTTTGGTCAGTTACCCGGATGCGCTGCCATATTGGAGATACGTAAACAACAGCATGGATTGCACCATACTGAATATGTTGTTCTGCTAATTTATGCTGTCTAAACCACAGATATTTCACATATCTGACCAGAAATGATATGCACAAATCCTGGTTCAGTTTGGCCACCACAAATGCCTTCTTTCCTCAGACAGTTTTTGCACTCTTCTTCTTGATTTATTATAACATTTGTCAGTCTATAGTACTCCAAATGTTTTTTCCAGTCCGACCAATTAGTACAGCCAAAACATGACAATAATGACTATTTTCAGCAGCAATAATCAGCAAAATTTGCAAGTTTCATTCAGTTCAGTGGCATTATGTTTTGTGCTGCCAACATGACCGATTGATGATGCGTTGTGAAAAACACTCGAATAATGTTCTATTGCTGCATTCAAACAACAAATAAATAACCTGAAATCTTCAGACAGGTCAAGCATTTAAACTATATATATGACTTTATATAGTATAACTTTCTTCATAGTCTTTAAATGCAAACATGAACTCAGTAAGTGTTTGTTTATGTATATCTGGCGCTCATTCATCCCAATACTACTTCATATAGGTTACTGACTTAGAAACATTTAGTTTAGTGTTTAACAAAAGCTGTTTGTTTATATTTCTGCATCTCAGAATGCATACATTTCTATAGTGGATATTACTGGGTTCAGTCTTTACAAATTTTGCTCATTTTGTTGGTGGTTCCTGAAATTAAAAAAAAAAAAAAAAATGGCATATTTGCTCGTGTGATTATCAGAGTGCATTTTTTAGTTTATTAATACATTTTTACTACTTTTAAAATTAATTACTGCTGTTTTAATTGTATTTTCAACTAAGTCACACAAATTGTCAAATATTCTCCCAAAATTTACAAATGCGTTGCGAATCGGTTCAACCGAATCAATTCAAAGAACCGTTTCAAAACAGCGATTCATTTGCGAATCGGACCTCGCTGGGAAGGGATGAGGGAGGGGTGGAGTGGCCGAGGAGAGGCTGTCTGCGTTCAGATGGAGGATTAAGCTGGTCCCTATCCTGACAGCATCCAGCACCGACACGCAGCCCAAACATCATCCCACACCTGTCCGTCCCGTCTGTATCAGCCGGATCCACCTGCTCCCTTCATCCCGTGCTGGCTCTCCATCGCTGGACCGCACCGGTCCACACCCCCCGGACCGGACCGGTGTCCTTTCAAACCACGAGGTGGGTGCAGCTGTCTCTGTTGTTCTTCTGTATGTTCATTAACTGGACATGTGTTTGTATACCAGCAAGGAGTATTTTTAGAGCATCAAGGGTTGTTATTTTTAGGTTTTAGATTCATTTCTATTGTGCGCTCACTGTTGTTCGGACGGACGGAGAGGAAGATTCAAATCGGATTAAGATTAAACGGGAGAACCAACAAAAGACTGACCATTTTTGCTTTGTTTACTAGATTACCACACATGACTTCTTCTTTCTAAAATGAGATGACACGTATGGATTTGGGGGAAAAAAATCCGTTCGACACATTGGATCGGGGAAACAGTCAGTCTGAGCAGAGTATGTAGGTCATTTTGGGTTTCGCGTCGGACGTGAATAGAATTCATTTTGTTAGTTGTTCAAAAGAATACATTCTGTAGTCTGCTTTTTAAGTCTGATCGTCTTAATAGTCTCATGATTAAGATTCTCGCTGATTAGGGATCATGGTTGTGTATGGAGTGCGTTGTAGTGATTCGTAAACGAAACGTTCGTTTGAATCGGTTCCTTGTAATGAACTGGTCCGAAGCGAATCTAGTTATCAGATACATAGATGTGAATTATGTATGAATTCTGACTTTAATACGTAAAATGCGTGTTTTCTTGTTTGTATGTTAAATTTTAAGTGAAAACTGCTGTGCTATGGCTATAATACAAAGTACATCGTCACATTTGTGTTTTTAACTATCAGACTTGAGCCTGAATTAAACAGCACGTTACTTACTGAGATAAACGTCAACGCAAGCAGGTCTGTTACGCTTAATATAACACTGTTTTAAAACCAATCACTGAATCGTTTTAAATGAACGAACTGTTCAACAGAATCGATTCGCTTAAATGACTCGGACAAGCCTAGCACTCGCGTGTTTACTATTGTTCAATGAGCGCTGGCTATTTTGGAGACGCGCTCTTGACGCGGCGCTGCTTTTGCACGCACTGTGGCTTTTGCGTTGCGTTTGGACTATATTTGGCTCAGACTGCACATATGCTGTGTATATAAACTAAGGTTTACTCTGGAGTTGTAAATCTCGTAGACCATGTGGTTATGTCTTACAGTGGGAGAACTGAGGGAGCACTGCTGTGTTTCTGAATGAGTGAGGTGTGGCATATGCACCCTCTTTCTCTCCCTCGCCTTCTCTGTTTTTTGTTTTGTTTGTTTGTTTTGGGGCGCTTGGGCACATCATGTACACTGCACTAGACTTTATGCTCGATTCCTACTACGTTTAAACATATTAAGCTTTATTTTAAGTGTTTACATGGGGAGTAGATTATAATTATGTGCACAGACGACCATGTGCGCATGCACACCACAGCCAAATGTACTAGACAGATGATCTCAATATGCCAGGAGGAAGTGTGGAGAATAAGGAACATGATTATTTAGTGGTGTGTGATGTTCTGTACATGCTGATTTTGGAGACAAAACTGGCTATAGAAGTGAAACAGGCTGCAGGAATGAATAAAACTAAGAAATTATTTTAGGTTAATCTTTTAAACTTTATCATACGTGTTACAGAAACCTGTAAGTCAAATAAACTGTACATTTATCTTAAGAACAATCTGGTAAAATACCTTTTGAAGCAATAACTCATAGTAATCAAAAAATAATGTGCAATTTAAAACTAATAATCTATAATTTGACAATTAAACTGGATTTTAAAAAGTTAAAAAAAACAGTGACTTATCTAATAAAGGAAATACCACTGTTTATCCTCAAGAGCTCATAGCAGGTTTGTTTTGAAAGTCTCACATGTTATGTTATGCAAATTGAATTAGGATTTTTGCTTCCTGAACCTGACTATTGTGTTCTATTACAGATACTGTCTGACATCTCAAGAATTAATGTGTGTGTTCACGTGTGATTGGATTAGGGAAGTCTTCTGCTAGATGTGTGTGTGTGTGTGTGTGTGTTTGTGTGTGTGTGTCTACGTGGGTATTCTCAGCATTTTGTGTGGCTTTAGGCTCAGCTGATGACTCAGTGATGAATGGAGAACATATGATGTAGTTCCAGTGCAGAGAAACGGCCTGCTGTACTTACACATCAGGAAATACAGGAAGCTCCTGTGACCCAAATTCACTCTTACTTCATGGCATACACACACACATAGTAACATGCACAGGTTTTTCTACCTATGATTTGCCTCTTTTATGGCCTCTGGCCTTCTCTTGTCAACATAATTGGATCATTTGTGTCTAAATGTACCACTCTGCTTAATTGAACAGCTAATCACTTTTTGTAAAGTAGATGTTTATTGTGAGTTTAAAAATCTTGTTTTGAAATAGTTAATGGCCTCTTAGTTGTTTAAGTATCATAGATGTATCATGATTTTAAAGCTGAATTTATTATTATTATTATGTTGAAAACTGCTGAGTAGAATTTTTTTTAGGTTTCTTTGATGAATAGAAAGTTCAGAAGAACAGCATTTATCTGAAATAGAAATCTTTTGTAACATCATAAATGTGTTTATCATCTTTTGATCAAATAAAAAATCTTTAGATCTTTCTATTCATCAAAGAATCCTGAAAAAAAAATACTCATCTGTTTTAAAAATTGATGATAATAATAATAATAATAATAATAATAATAATAATGAATGTTTCTAAAATAGCAAACAAAAACAGCATATTAGAATAATTTAATTTGAAACAGCATATTAAAATGATTTCAGAAGGATCATGTGAAACTGAAGACTGCAGTAATGATGCTGAAAATTTAACTTTGATCACAAGAACAAATTACATTAAAAAGAAAGCAGTTATTTTAAATAGTAAAAATATTTCACAATATTACTGCTTTTGCTATATTTTGGATTAAACAAATGCAGGCTTGGTGAGCAGAAGAGAATTCTTTAAAAAAAACAAAATCTTTTGAGTGGTAGTGTATATTAATATTATAATTGTTTTGAATTAGTTTTTTTTTTTTTTACATTTTACATTTATTTTAAATTTTACTTAGTAATTTTGTTGTGTTGTTGTTGTCATTTTATTATTTATTTTTATTATTAATTTGTTTTTACAGCTCTAGTCAATCAAGTTAAACTAAAGGAAAATGTTGTCAGATAGTTGAAATAAGCTATCTGATTTTATATATATATATACATACATATATATATATATATATATATATGTATTATTTAGTTGAATTGTATAATTTAGAGGGAGTGACCTTTTCATTCTAGAGAGAATTTTATTAAATGAAAATTTGTATACATCCTGTCAAACAAGTTTTTTTCCCTATAAGTTAATTTTGTGAATGTTTAGCACAAGCTTTGAGACACAGACTAAAAGCACCCTGACTTTCTGTGTATTTTTTAAATATTCAGGGATTTCAGTCTCAACTTGTCATGTCCCAAGACACCGACCCTCGGAAGTTTCTACATTCTCTAATTACCAGATGCGAGTCATTAATATGTGCACATGCCGAATATTAATCTCCAAATGGTGGCTGGATTTACCAGCATGCTGGGAACCGAAAGCCCTCGGTCGCCGTCGCCGATGGAATTGAATTGAGAGGTTGCACAAAAGGTTCTTTCTTTTATTATGCTAATGGACGGCTCTGACAGGCAGAACGGGGAAGAGAAGAGCGATTTAATTAGTGCTAAAGAGGAAACGTGGAATCATTTTCAACACACACACAACAAACTGCTGACTGGAGCAGACAAAGCAAAGGAAACGCCATTATACTAAGACTCAACCATTTATTTGGCTGTTAGTTAATGGGTATAGGATGAAACAAATCTGACCTAGTTACAGACCGAAGCTGTGAACCGCAACACGTCTGCTGCATTTCTTTAGTCCTCAAGTGGTGCAGTGCCAACCCGGGACTGAACCCTCGTTTTAAGAGCATATGCCACATCTTATCGTGTTATTCAGGAATGAAATGCAGCCAATAGAACTGGACGCGATGCATTGCAACTGACGTGCATTTGTGCAATGTGAAATGTTAGAAATCTCAGTGGAATCTCTAAAATTCAGTGGCATTTAGACCTGGAGGGCATACGGTTAATAGCTTCTTTCTTTGAGTCTCTCACTGTGTAGAACTGCTCATGCACGAACCTACTATTGAGAAGCAGTCTAATATTATATCAATACATCCTTCTTAAAGTCTTTTTTTTTCTAAATAAGAACTGATTTCTGAAGTACATGTCTAAATAATGATTAAATATTAAGAATAGTTCCAAACCCATAATATTTTTTTAAGAATCTGTGAACTTTTATGTACTATGAAAGAGTTTTATACCCATACTCTGACAATCTCCAAAAATGACAAAGAAACCATAAACCATAAACCATAAACATTATCAGAACAGACTTAAAGGGGTCATCGGATGCTAAGTTTACTTTTTCATGTTGTTTAAACATTAATGTGTGTTGGCAGTGTATGTACAAATCTACCCTTTAATGATAAAAATCCATGCAGTGGTTTTTAATTAATCTGTAAAAATAATATTCCCTTTTTCAAATCGAGCCATTCTTAGAAGCCTGTCGTTGTGGCGTCACACCGACAGAGGCCGCTCCCACAATAGTTGATTGATATTAGCATTTTACCTCAGATCGGTTGTAACAGTCCGCCCTCTTTGTTTCGATACTGAAGCAGGGATGTAAGTTAGACAAGTATATCTCCAATTGAGCGATTGAGGTGTTGTGTTGCTGGATGTAATAATGAACATAGTGGTCATCATTTACTCCTGACATCTGAGCTGCTGAAGATGCAGTAGATTATGTTTGCTTGTGAATAGAATGCACCTCCCGATCTACATATATCCGTCTATGTTCGCGCAAATCATTCATGATCCAGCTTCACTTACAGCAGAAGTGAGTATAAGGGTTTTTTTT
>JAHKKF010485723.1:0-11877 GCA_019740295.1 Labeo calbasu | reverse complement strand
GGGAACTAGACACAGGATAACGCTTTGTATGAACGATTAACAATTCAATACTCGGCAGTGAGTCACAGGAAGACTGGGGCTTTTATACTGTCTCTGATTGGGTGAAGTGCAATGACTGATGGGGAATGTAGTCCGGGGTGTAGTGCAACAGTCCGTGTGTACAAATAGAGTGAGAGCGACATCTGGTGGTGAGCGGTCCGCGGCTCACCGACCAGATCTGTAACAGTTAGACAGGTTTCTGTCAGTCAAGAAGTTGACCGGTGGAAGCCAGAAAAGAGCAGAAGCAGGAGACGAAGTGATGATGATAAAAGGTATAACAGAATTTATTGAACAGTCTTAGTTGCATATGTTCAGACTTCGTCTGGGGAGCACAGTTCAACAAACAATGATATATCAAACTAATTCATGACAACATCCCATAAACCTTTTCCATAAACATCCCTCTTATCTATTTCTCATTCATAAAGACCAAACAATTCATGAAACCCCACAATCATGAGACTGAACAATAATGAAAATGCATAAGCAAGGAAAATAATACGAAATATAAAATATAAAACATAATTAAATTGTAAATGATAATTAAATGACATAAAATTACTTAAATTACTTAAATTACATTTCTTGAAAAAAATAATCAGGATAGAAATAATGAACTTGGCCAAGACAGAACAGACAGAGGCACTGTCCCAAATGGCACATTTTGAGCATGTGGATTGCCCTTAGAGTCCACACTTTGGTGACGTCATGTAGCTCAGACATATGGAGCCCTTGCCGTGAGTCCACGAGGGTGCATTGAGTCATATTTTGGGACAGATTTGATGGTTATGCAAGAAATAAGAAGACTGGCTTGCTATGCAGGGATATCACCTTGTTGTGCTCCAGTGTTGTAGAAAACAAGATTATTTTTTGTTCATAGAAATGCTGATGTCATATAAGGAGTAAGAGGTGTGGAAATAAAGTTACTGACTTTTTGTAGAACGCTGGCCTTGTTAAAAGTATTAAGTAAATTAAGTTGTTTCATTAACTGTTTTACAGTTCAGTATACCAGATTAAATTGGTCTATTCCAGTTCCCCAAATTTATTTTGATGCAGAAAGTGACATGCATCCTAACTATTGCCTCAACAGACAGTCAGTGGACAAATCATGGACCTAACTGATGCCGTTGACCATGGATTTGAGCAACTGGCATGACATCCTGCATTCCAAACGGCTGTTGGAGCAATTGATGGCTGCCACATCAGGATCAAGCCACCAGGCTGCAATAAAGTGGACTACTTTAATTTCAAACAGTTCTATAGCATACAAATGCAGGCAGTTTGACCACGTACACACTGCAAGTTTCAAGAGTGACGACCACATTTAAATTTCCGCATTTGTAACCATAGCAATATTTTGTCATCTTGCAGGAGTGAATAAGAATTTAGCCGACATTTTCTGATTTTTTTTGGCTAAAGATTCTGTTTGTCCGTTGATTTTAACTAAACGTCCACTGATAGATGTGCTGCGTTTTGTTTATGCTTTGGCTAAGCTGCTTAGAGAGCGCTGCCTCATATTTACAAGCTTTTTCAGGCATGTTGTGTGGTCTTAGCTCATAAAGCTAGGAATTAGCAATTCTTTTAGCAATTAGCAATTCTGTCAGAAAATGCAACCCTTCTCTCAAAAAAATTGTTGCAGTTGCAAATGTTTTGGTATTCACATGTTTTTTTTGTATCTGCATTGGAATAATACAAAAAAACAGAGAAGAAAAGTCAAATCTGACACAATTCCACACAGAACCCCAAAAAATGCACTGGACAAAATTATTGGCACCCTTAACTTAATATTTGGTAGCACCCCCTTTTAAAAAAAATAACTGAAATCATTCGCGTCCTGTAACCATGAATGAGTTTCTTACACCTCTCTACTGGAATTTTGGACCACTCCTCTTTTGCAAACTGCTCCAGGTCATTCAGATTTGAAGGATGCTCTCTCCCAACTGCTGTTTTGAGATCTCTGCACAGGTGTTATATGGGATTCAGATCTGGACTCATTGCTGGCCATTTCAGAACTCTCCAGCGCTTTGTTTGTAACCATTTCTGAGTGCTTTTTGAAGTATGTTTGGGTCATTGTCCTGCTGGAATACGCAGCTTTCTGACACTGGCCACTACGTTGTGCCCCAAAATTCTTTAGTAATCATCAGATTTCATGATATTGTTCACACAGTCAAGGCATCCAGTGCCAGAACCAGCAAAGCAACCCCAAAACATCTTTGAACCTCCACCATGTTTGACTGTAGGGACTGTGTCCTTTTCTTTGAAGGCCTCATTTGTTTTTCTGTAAACAGTGCCACGATGTCCTTTACCAAAAAGCTCTACTTTTGTCTCATCTGTCCACAGTACGTTCTACCAGAAGGATTGTGGTTTTGTCACATAAGTTTTGGCAAACTCCAGTCTTGCTTTTTTATGCAGTGGTGTCCTCCTGGTTCTCCTACCACAGTGTTTTCATTCAGATGGTGACAGAGTCAGCTTTTCTCCATTTTAACAGGTTGCAAGTGTGATTACTATATTGCCCACACCTATTACTTGCCGCATGTGCGTCTAAATACAAATTACAGGAGCATCACATGCTTGAAAAGCAATTATTTCTTACAATTTTGACAAGGTACCAATAACTTTGTTCAGTCCATTTTTGAGTTCTGTGTGAAATTTTAAGAAGTGTGACTTTTCTTCTCTGTTTTTTTTGTGCTGTTGCAGTGCAAACAAAAACAATAAGCATGTGAATACCAAAACATGTGCAGCTGGAACAATTTTCTGAGAGAAGTGTTGCATTTTCTGACAGAATTGCAAGGGTGCCGATATTTTTGGCCATGACTGTAAATACGTCATTAACAACTAGCTGTTCAGTTTGGTTCTGTACACACTGTATAGAATTTCTGTATTGTTGAGGAGTTAATGCGGTTGTCGAATGCAGTTGTCACTCGTATTTTAGTGAATGATGTGTGTACAGAACGTGATTAAAAAGTAAAAGGTGAACTGACAACAGAATTTAGCTGCAGTGTGTACATGGCCTTTAAGATTCAGGTCGGTTTCTGAATATTTTTGTGGGCTTCCCAGGATCTCTTCATAGAACCAGTATTTTCTTAAAATTGTCCAGTGTACTACAATGCTGAGTATCTTTCACCTGGCTACTTTCTGCTAGGTGATGGTGGGTATCCATGTATTGAAAAGCCTATTCAAGTTGTCACACCATTTAAGATTCCATTATAAGGACCAGTGGAGGAGATGTTCAATCGGTTCCATTCACGAGGCTGCATAATTAAACTAGCTTTCAAAATGATGAAAGCAAGATGGAGGAGAATATTGTTTTCAGCTTTGGAGGTGAAAGTGGGATTTTGCAAGTAGTGATAGCATGTGCATTCCTGTACAATGTCTGTTTAATGCATGGTGATGTGCTTGAGCCTGAGGATGCTAGGCCCCATCCCCACCTTCACCTGATTCAACAGTACTTGTGGATAGGTCTAGTTCAGGGACAGACTGGCTGCGCAGGTTTCTGCTCCTGTTGGTGTCCAGCTTTCACTGATGGAGCATAATCACACTCTGTGATTAAGCAGAACGTATGTTATTCTTGGACTTTCCTGTTGTACAGTTACTTTAATCTTATTGGGGATTTGTTTTTGTGAAGGTTAAATCTTTTGGTTACTATTGTTGAAAAAGGTAACATTTTGTATACATTTGTATTGTACTTGTAAAATAACATTTGCTATTGTGCACTTTATAAATCTCTACAACTTTTATTGTAAATGGTGACACTCAATGACTGAGCAAAACAGATTTTATTCTTTTTTTTTTTTTTACATTTACTGTAATTTTTGTGTTACCTTGAAGTGCTTTTTGATTGAAGTATTGTTTAAAAAGTAAACATTTTGTATCTACCTGTCACGGACACAAACGGGCAAGACAGGTATTTCAACAAAGGTATGTTTATTTAATCACAGCAGAGCAAAACGTGAAACAGGAGATTCCGGCAGAGGTGAGTGAATCTTATAGGACTTGACTTTGACTTGAATGATGATAGGATGATGATACTTTGTTGCAGGATGACTGGACTGGATCCGATGGCTGACGAACACACACACACTGCTGACTGGACTGGAGAGACAAGGATGACAGGACTAGAACACAAGAGAGAACAGGTAAGTATTCGCAGGTAGGTATAGTTTGTGACTTCTTGACGATAGACACAATATGTCCGCTTCGTATGAACGAGCCCGGACAGAGACTGAAGTGTGGTGTGTGGTTAAGTAGGTTGACTGGAGATTAGGTGCAGGTGCTGTGAGTTAGAATTCCGGTGATTGAGATCGCTGGGTGTGAGTGGTGGAAGAGCCTGGCCAATCCGTGACACTACCTCAGTCTGTATTGTAGCACTTTATAAAATTGTATAACTTCATTTTCTACACTTGGTGACATCTGAATATGTTTCACTTTATTGTTTAATTGTATTTCTGTAATATTGAAGTATTTACAGGACATCTATGTCTATATAAGATCGGTGTTATTATAAATCTAATGCATATATTGTATAGAATAGGGGTCTATCAAACCTACAAAAAAATCACCACAAAAGATGGGCACTTTTCTTATACAGTACATTTACAATGTGAAAAAAAAAGTATGTTTACTTGATGGACATTCTAAAATCCATTACCATTACTTGTAGAACAGTTTCTAACATTATACTTTTGTTCTGTTTTTTAATCTGTGACACAAAAAAAATCTAATTATAATTCTCAAGAACATTTATTAAATATATATTTAACAGTATAACAGTAACATGAACAGTAACTTACAAAAGTGACATGAGGTTCACACAAAACTACAACCTACAAACTGAGAACAAAGAAACAACAGAGACAATGCTAAACGAATTTATGGTTTTGCTACATGATACCCTAATTTAGTAAATATAGTGAACATCTGGTCCATCTGCTTCTTTGCTCCCAGAAACTGCTCCTCCTCTTTTGCATCTGACTCCATTTGATGGCGGGTCCTTTTTCTCTGCGATTTCCTTTATCGCTTTAAGAAAAGTCAACTAACTTCGCCACTTTCTTGTTTTGGGGCTTTTTTCCTTCCCTTCACTTGCCCTGGTAGATGGTCTCTAAACTTTTATCAGCCCCTGATGATCCTGGTCTGACTACATCCTTCACTTCTGCTGTTTCTGAATCAGAAAAACTAGAGGGAGGCTGCAGGTATTCTACAACTACAGCACCTGAGAGACCTGCCATATCTGAAGGGGAAATTTGTGTACTGGGACCAGATAAAAAGGTGGCCACAGGCAGCACGCTTGCTCTTCAATCAATGGCTTCATGCATGGCCTCCAAAAAAAAAAAAAAAATGATGCTGCTGTTACCTTCTTTTCATCTGTTCCAGATTCTGTCTTGGGCAAGCACAAATCCTACAGCAGTATTATTAAGAATATTAGCGAATACAGTTATAGGAAACAGTTCTCTCTAAATATATACATCTTGTAGTGGTTTATTTTGCCTTAAATCTATAACAATTACCAAATAGTGTTTGTAGTGGGTGTATTGAAAATACCTTGTATTTTCTTGTAAGGTTTTACTTTTTTTGCTTGCTGGGAATTGAAAATGTACAGTTAGGTTATTTACAATCTTAAAAAAAATATTTTTTTTATGATAATTAAACTTCTCTGCCATGTTAACAGAGTTGTCTGATCTGTTATCTGAGAGGCCTTTTGCAAGGATTCCTGGGTAGGTAACTCATTTGTAGCCACGTGGGCTTCACCGAAGCCAAAGGTGGTGCTGATGAGCACACTTCAGAGCATTAAAATCATGGATGGGACACTCTACAGACTTGTAGACTAAGCGAGCATGTGCAATTTATAGGTCATGAGACCAAAAGTCCGCATAAAGTGCGCCAGTTGGGAATGGGACTTTTGAGACAGCCTCTCTGGCCATGGCAGTGAATTCAGTAGCAGGCGCTTCCACCTTAGGTGGAACTGCAGTGGATGGTAGCACCTCTGTGCTGAAGACACCAGGGAGATGACCAACCAAGGTAGAGCAAGTGGAGCTGGAGATCCAGTCAGAGCCACAGAGCCGGAGAGACCAAGCAACAATGAGAATCCAGGAGACTGAGGTGAAACCACGGCAATAAGTAGCCAAGGTGGTGCCTGGGTGCCGGACAACTGAGGCGACAATGGTGTAAGGATGGAGGCAAAGCTGGAAGCATGAAGGGATAAGGTGCAGCTGAAGGCCCGGAGGTCTGTGGTGATGGTAGAGCAACGACTAACCAAGGTGGAGCTGGAGGGATGGGGGGGCCTGGAGGAGCCGAGGGAGTGAAGTGGAGCCAACTGGTCGATGAGACGAAGCAGAGCGAAGAGCTTGGAGGATCGGGGCAGAACTGGCATTGCTGCAAGAGTTGAAAAGGCTGAGTGACACCAGCAGAGATGGGGTCGAGGGAATAGCTTTTGCTCTGGTGGAGTGGGCAGGAGAGGAAGGTAGGGCTTGTACAACAATACAGAGTGACACTCTGTGGTGGACAGGACTGTAGATGATGATGATTCCATGCTGAGTGGGATCAATGACAACAAAGACTCTGAGCTGATTGAAATCAGTGAAAATGAAGACTCTGAGCTGAGTGGGATCAGCAACGGTGAAGAAGACTCAGAAGTTTCAGGGCTGGGCAGGACCAGCGGTGAAAAACATAAACATATACAGGAGGAAGGTTTGTGTGGACAGGGTGGGAAGCACTACCTCAGTTTCCCAGACAATTCCTCTGTATCTAGCTCCACCAATAGTTCCATTGGCACTGTGTGTTGTGGCTAGCACACCTGGTCAGACAGGACCTCAGTTGTTTCCACTTGGACAGATGAGGCTGCCTCTGGTTCTGTAGTAGGTTTGGGCTCAGGCATGATGTCTGTGCCAGTCATGGGCTGGGTCTCTAGGTCTGTGGTGAATTCTGGCTCTTCATCCACTGTGGGCAGAGGTACTGGGTCTAGCTCTGCGGTGGTGTACTCCAGAGGACGGATTCTCTCCAGGTTCCCTTCTACAATTTTGGTAGATCCTGAGGTTCATAGAAATTCATTCAAATCCAGTAGAGAGATTTTTATGTCTCATCATCGAAGGAGGTTCTTTGGACGGGCTGGCAAAAATGGAAATTATATTTCAATAAAGAAAGCCCTTCCTGGGGTAGAGCAGAAAATATTATAACAAAAAGTCTATTTTATTAAAGTCAAACAACAAAGAATATTCAGAAAATTTAAAAGTGCAAGACAGAATTCACACACAAGCATTACTAGCGAGCTAAACACAAACAATACTGGATCACTGAGCACTGAACAAAGAGAAGCTTAAATAGTTACGGTGGTGAACAAATTAGAGATAGGTGTGATTGTTAACAATATTTTAGGTTCACAGACAGCACCATACCATAATAATAAAACAACAAATTCATACATCCTTAACTTTAATGTTACGGTTCAGTTTTTAGTGAATACGATTAGATCCATGCTTCAACTACTAATTCCAGTTAAATGTTTTAGACGACAAAACTGTTTTTATGGATCTAATGCCGGTTTAAATCCTCCTTGTCACCCAGGGTGATCAGTCCCTCAAGTACCATATCCCCGAGTTTTTTGGAGCTATCCTGCCAAGTTTATTATCCTGACAATGCCCACATTTCCTTTTATCAATCTGGACTAACCAGAAATGGTCTTCATATGAAATTCTGTTTATAGAGCTTGCACCCCAATTGAGTGCATCCCCCTTTACAACACATAAGAAACAAATTAAAGGGGTCCTATTATGCTTTTTCATGTTTTGAATTTAAGTCAGTGTGTGGTGTGTATCTTTGGGCATAAAAAAGATCTACAAAGTTACAAATCTCAAAGTCCACTCCAAAGGGAGATATTTATTTTTAAAAAAATCTGTTTTCCAAGAACTACAACGAATGGCTCCTTTGGACTACAGCGTTTGTTTTCCGCATGAAATGATGTCACAGCGCGGTCCATTAGAATATCATTAAATTAAATCCCACCTACCGAAATTCGAATTGTTGGGGGGTGGGTAGGGACGAGGTGTGGGAATAGTCTAACTTTAGCAATGCAGCATGGAGAGCCACTTCAACGAGCTGCAGGGCGGCGGGTATAAACACAAGCACTGACTGGAGTGGCCACTTCAGAACAGTAACGCACCACAGACGTGTGCAGTATGTAAATAATTAAATAAATTAGCACGATAATATCATGTATTGGCGATCTCGCAGGCTGAGGATAGGACCCAACACTAATGTAACGTATTATTTATTCAACCTCCATGCATCCTAGGTGTATATGACTTCCTTCTTTCAGACAAATGCAATCGGACTTATATTAAAAATTTATCCTGGCACTCCCAAGCTTTAGAACGTCATAGACGAGTGTTTCTCTTCATCAGTCCAAAACAAGTCCAATAATGTGCATCCGTCCATAATAAAAAGTGCCTCACACGGCTCCGGGGGGGTCAATAAAGGCCTCCTGTAGTGATTCGATGCATTTTTGTAAGAAAAATATCCATATTTAAAACTTAAGAATCACTTTAATCTAGCTTGTCCTAACAGTTGTACACAGAACTTGCTGTTCTAAGCTGTTTGGCAATTGCAAAGCAGTGGGACGGCTAACCAATCACAACACATTTCGTTTTTTGGAAGGCGGGCCTTCATTAAACCCGGAACTAATCGAGCCATTTGTGCCAGGCTAGGAGAAATATATTGTAATAATGTAAATTATGTTAAAAATAATGCGTTTTTCGAACCAGCAAGCATGAAAGCATGTTCTAGGACACCCCCAAAACAAAATCAAGGTGTTGTAAAAGAGCATAATTAGCGTCTGTCAGGGTAATTTGATTGGTGGGTTCCGCACACAGACTCTCGTTGGGCTCTCATCGGCGGGAGTATGCACGATTCAACATGTTAAATCGGTGTCGGGACTTTCAGGGCCACCAGTGCAAGTGAGAATTCTGATTGGATGTTCAGTTTAGCAAACGAGCGAGTGCCAGAGAATTAGGGCAAAAGTGATGAAAACAAGCAAGTAAATGAAGGTGCCTCAAACAGAAGACTGTTCTAATGCCACCTGATCTTACCCTATAATATCAATATGCGATTATTCTCATAACAACATGAACTGCTTAAAATGAAGAAAGTTATCAACATAACTGATAGTCAAAATGGTAAGCAAGTGCTGCTTTGTTTACGTTTCGTACATCTGCGTTTACCTCTGCTTTGTTAACGTTTCGTACATCTGCATTGCGCTATGGCCGTTCCGTGTTCGAATCCCGACTTGAGGACCTTTCCTGATGCCACCCCCATCTCTCTCCCACTTCGCTTCCTGTCCATGCTAATCTGTCCTTTCATAATAAAGGCTGAAAATGCCAAAAATGAATCTTGAAAAAAAAAAAAACACCTGTAAAAATATAGAAAATTCCTTCAAATTTATATACTGTACACTGCAATCCTATTGACCCAAGGGGCCAACAAAAAGTAAGGATAGCAATGTTTGAGTTGACATATGGAGCCCAGTGATGCATCAGCTTCCTATTCTCCTGTGTGTTCAAGCACACATGGCATGGCAGTAAAACTCATTATTCTGATTGCACAGAAGAGAGGCAAAGCAAAGTCCCCAAGTCATTGAGTTCAGTTAGGCTTGTTAAGTTTGGCAAATTAATAAACTAACATCTGATTGGATAAAGAGAATGCCACTAAAAATGCATTTGTGAAGGGAAACACAAATCTGAGTAAACAGAAATTTTTGTTATCACATTTTCTGAATTTGGTTACACTTGCAAGCTGTATTTTATGGAAATTGTTGTATTTTGTCAATGTACATTAATTTGTGATTCATATTTTGTGAATATATTTACATTGAGACTATTCTTACCCTATACCTGTGGATACCAGGCTCAACAATAGGCTATGCTTTCATAAGTTTTACATGCAAAAGTCTTACATCACAGCAGATCCAGGGCAGCATTCTTTGCGTCAGTATCCTTCTCTGGCAGCCCTCTACTTATTGTCTTTGTTTCATGTCTCTATTTTTGTCTTGTGCTTGAGCACATTGCTTTGTCTTTGTTTGTGTTGGCCATGTGCTCTTCTTTTTCCTCACCACACCCCTTTGATTAACCTAGTCTGGTCCTCATCTTGCCAGATTTTACATTGTTTTTCCAGAGTGTTTTGTGATTCCAACTGTACTAGAGTTTATCCAGTCCTTTAGGTCTTGCCTTCTTGGTACTGCCTTGTCTTGTTATCATAATCTGTTTTACAAAAATAGCGATTAAAAGCAATTAAATGTGTTATTATAATTCTGTCTGTCATGATGGACAATGTTAAAGTCTAACGGAACCACTGGTTGGAGCTAAATTCTGCAATGGACACCGGCCCTCCAGGATCAACGCTCCCCACCCCTGCTATAGACTAAGTGTGCCCATACTCTTTTTTTGGGTTATGATCTATTTTTCAAATGACCATCTCATTGAGATGAGAGAATCCTAAATACAATAAAAATGCTAATTTGGACTACTACATGCATCATTCTGTTGAATTAATCTAATAACGTAAATATTTTAATTTAAACAAACTCAAAACGCCCTTGATACAATAGATTGAATAGCCTAGGGGTTTACCTTTTTCTGGTGACCTGCACTGAATGGAATGAGTTTTGCAGCTAGTCTGAAAAAGGTCTCCAATTCTCCATTTGTCATTACTGAATGTGGTTGGAATTTAAAGACTGATTCACATAAATATTAAGCCAAACATTGCAGTCAATAGGTATGTTTAATTTTTGTCAGAATGACTCCAATCCAATTTCAGACTTTGAAAGTTCTGTTTATATGAATCATGTATTCTGAACAAAACTTGCATACACAACACGTTCAGAACCAGAGAAAAAATAGCTAATAGTACTACTGATAACTAATAATTAAAAAAAACAATGTTTTGTTTCTTATTATTATTACATGATTTAAAGGAACACTCCACTTTTTTTGAAAATAGGCTCATTGTCCAACTCTCCTAGAGTTAAACAGTTGAGTTTTACCGTTTTCAAATCCATTCAGCCGATTTCCGGGTCTGGCGGTAACACTTTTAGCATAGCTTATCATAGACCATTGAATCCGATTACACCATTAGTGTAACGTTGAGTGAGGGAGCGAAGCGAGACGTGAGCGGATCCATCTGCAAGCTTTTATTTACAACATGAGGCAGAGACATATTCGAAAACAGGCAGGGTCGGCACAATAGCAAACAGGTATAACAAGGCGAGGCATAAGAGAAGTCCGTGAGAACAGGCGTGGGTCAATCCAGCGGCGAGCGTAATCTGTTAAGGGGCAAGAGGAGAGAGAGAAATCCGTGAAACGAGCGAGGGTCGAATAGGCAGGCGGCGAGACAAACGAGACGGGATGGCCAGGCAGGAACGCTAAACACAGGAACTAGGAACTAGGAAACACAGGAAAACTACAATACTCCATGACCAGAACATGAAAGTCCGGGGCTTTTATAGAACGCCTGATTGGCCACAGGTGTATGGCGCAATCAGTGCGGTGGACGCTGGGAGATGTAGTCCGGGGTGTAGTGCAACAGACCGTGTGTGAGAATAAGGTGAGAGCGACATCTGGTGGTGAGCGGTCCGCAGCACACCGACCAGATCCATAACATTTAGCATCTTGCTCAAAAATTGACCATATAATGACGATATTTTTTTTTCTATTTAAAACTTGACTCTTCTGTAGTTACATCGTGTACTAAGACTGACGGAAAATGAAAAGTTACGATTTAGCCTGATATGGCTAGGAACTATACTCTCATTCCGGCGTAATAATCAAGGAACTTTGCTCCATACCATGGGTGCAG
>JAHKKF010485712.1:0-11119 GCA_019740295.1 Labeo calbasu | reverse complement strand
CGTAATCCACTGCATCTTCAGCGGCTCAGATGTCGGGAGTAAATGACGACCACTACGTTCATTATTACATCCAGCAACACAACACCTCAATCGCTCAAAGTCTAACTTACATCCCTGCTCCGGCATCAAAACATCGAGGATGGACTGTTGCAACTGATCTGAGGTAAGACGCTCATGTCAATCAACTATTGTGGGAGCGGCCTCTGTGGGTGTGACGCCACAACGACAGGCATCTGAGAATGGCTCGATTTGAAAACGGGGATATTATTTTTACAGATTAATTAAAAACCACTACATGGATTTTTACCATTACAGGGTAGATTTGTACATACACTGCCAACACACATTAATGTTCAAACAGCATGAAAAAGTGAACTTAGCATCCGATGACCCCTTTAAAATGACTCAAAATACATATATAATAGCAATGAGGCAATAATAATTAGTTCAAATAAAATATCAAAAGCAACTAATCATATGGTTTTACTGAACAAAACTGTTAAAATACATAATATATTATAAACTACAGAGCTAACCTACATTACGCATTATAACAAATGCCTGCAGAGGGCGCCAACAACCTGATGAGTGTTTTTACAATTTACTGCGTGATCTAATCCTTGTTTAACATGGACAAACCAACATTTAAGTCAAATGTTCACTTGATCTATAATATTTTGCCATTTTTTACGACAGAAATGCTATAGCCATTGTAATTCCTTAAATACTGTATGTGAACATCAAAATGTGTAAACTCAGAGTGAGGGTTTAAACTTTTATTTTGAAATCGCAATGAACAGTTAGCATATTTAGAAAGATAATGATGTATTCGTAGGTTTAAAAATGATTTACCTTACAAATCTGATAAAATGACGTTCCCAGATGAACATTCTAATAAACACAAACTAATAGCAATATGCAGAGATAGAGTTTGAGACATTTCACACATGTAAATATTTACAGTTTGTGAGGAGCAGTATTTACTGTGGAGACACTCTGAGATGCACGTACGTAACCTCCACACATGTAGATAATTAAAAGTGCATATATTAAAATTGCATTGCATATATTTATTTAATTGATATCTAGTGTTTGTGAATTCACAACAGCATTATGCTTTATTATGACTTTTAAATGAGTTTATATCATAGAATGTGCCACTGAGCCCTACTCAGTACTTAACTTCTTAAGCACAGCAGTGAGTTACTGCAGTCTGGTCACATTATTTACTATAGGTCTGTCAGAGCGGAACGGATGTCACAAACTGTGCCTGGCGAGTCTCTCAAGGGACTGATTCTGGGTGGCTTCTGCTTCCTACGCTAGAGAAGCTAATATTACACTTTCCCAGCCTGATAATATGTGTCTGTGTGTGAACCTGTAGTGGAGGTTCAGATGGAAGGGTCCACATAAAAGCAATCAGAAACTTAAAACTTTTGTTTCAATACATTCATTCAGTGAAATTTAGTACCAACAGTTATTACATAATTATTACATAATTGGCATCACCCTGTTTATTTTAGGATTTAAAAAAAAATTCTTTGATGTCAAATTTAAGTCAATACTTGGTACCACATACTTTCTGGTACTTGTAAATAGTGTGAGAGAATGCTCTGCATGAGAAAATCATAAAAAAATAGAAAATAATGGACATTAGACAAATGCAGGATAAGTGACATGTTGGAAAAACCCTTTTTCAAATGATTACTAAAGATATATATATAGAAGCTTCCTTGTAGACAATGACGTAAAACTGCCTTTTTTCCCCTGTGGTTACATTCTGTTTAAGGATATGATATAACAAAAGACACACTCCTATTCCACACACTTCTCTGTGAATGCAATGCAGACCTGTCTTTCAGTGTACACTTTAGCCTGGGTATGAATCCAATGAAAGCATGCCTGAGGCAAACACTCAGTGGAATGGAGCAATGGAAATTACTTAATAACTCTATAAATACACATTGAAATTGCTCTAGCATTTATGAGGACCATATAAGGAACATCATCTTTTAACTTTAGTGTATAATAGACTGAAAGACTATTATTCATTTAGTCAAATGTACTTTTTTTCCAATTAAGACCTACTACACCTCATAAAATCTCAGAAAACGTTCACATTTTTCCACACAAGTAATATTTCCGAAATGTTGTGTCAATGCTGAACGGTTGCAGGAAGCTACAACACACCATATAATTAGCTGAATATTTAGTCCTTACGCATTACTGTATATATTACATTATTTGCCTTGTCATAACTTAATTATATACTAATGAAGAAAGATTAATGAGCTGTTAGTGACTTCTGAACTATTCATACCTTTAATGACAAAGGCCTCTGCCAGCATGCGTAGTTGGTAGACAGGCTGCTCATGACGGGTGAAATCATCCACACCTGCTCTGGCACACATTCCCTGGGCGTCCCTGTAGCGTCCCTGAACATAGTGCACTTTAGCCAGCAGCAGCAAAGCTTCATTCAGGTAGTGCGGCTACAGGGGAGGAGACCAAAAACCACTGACAGTTAGGGCAAATTGCAATATTTCAGATTTAATGGGATAGTTCACCCATAAATGGAAATTCTGTCATTAATTACTCACCCTCATGTCGTTTCAAACCCGCAAGACCTTCGTTCATCTTCAGAACACAAATTAAGATATTTTTGATGAAATACGAGAGCTTTCTGACCCTGCATAGACAGCAATGCAACTGACACATTCAAGGACATTGTTAAATTAGTCCATGTGACATCAGTGGTTTTACCTTAATTCTATGAAGCTACGAGAATACTTTTTGTGTGCAAAGTAAAACAAACATAACAACTATATTCAAAATTTTCTTCCTTTCCGTGTCAGTCTCGTGAAAGTGTGCTGAAGATGAAGAAAATAAATTTGCTATTTTTGTGTTCTTCGCGCACAAAAAGTATTCGTGTTGCTTCATAAAATTAAGGTCAAACCACTGATGTCACACAGACTATTTTAATGATGTCCTTACTACCTTTCTGTACCTTGAACGTGTCAGTTGCGTTGCTGTCTATGCAGGGTCAGAAAGCTCTCAGATTTCATCAAAAATAACTTAATGTGTTTTCTGAAGATGAACGAAGGTCTTACAGGTTTGGAACATCATGAGGGTGAGGAAGTAATGACAGAATTATCATTTTTGGGGGGGACTATCCAGGTTTGTTGTGCTTGTTTGCAGGACTGCACAATTTGGCCAAAATTTGTGATTATATATCAATATGGCTATAAATATTACTATTATTACCACTAAATAATATATATATATATATATATATATATATATATATATATATATATATATAATTACTATATCATAATAATATTACCAATATTGTAACATATTACTGTAAAATAAAAAAAAAAGGATTTAAATTTTAAGTCATTTAACACAGTGAAGCATTTCACTCTAAAACAACCAACACACACACACACACACAATAAATAAATAAATAAATAAATAAATATCACAGCCTTTGTGATTTTCTAATCACACAGGTTTGATATTTTGTTAGCTGAATTAAATTGATAAAATTATGGAATTTAACTTGTTAACAACACTGAACTAAATCCCAAAAGTGCTTCTGTGATTCTCAGAAAAGCTTAAAGGGGTCACGACATGTGAAATTAAATTTGCCCTGATCTTTTGGCATACAAGAGGTCTTTGTACCACTAAAACATTCTGCATGTTTCATAGCTTAAAACATCCTTGTTATAAACAAAGCATTTATTTAATCAAGCTCCAAAAACTGCTCGTTCGGATCTGAGGTGCCAGAGTGCTTCAACGGGGCACAAACATTTGCATAGACACCGCCTCCAGAACAAGACAACGACGAATAGTCATCTTCTCACCATACTGTAGGCCCGCCCACCGGCGTTCAGTCGCTTAACGGCTGATCACTTGAATATGCTGAATGTGAGTGCTGTGTCGCATCAAAAGCAAATGGAAATTACAATCACTGTCTCTATCTTATTCACAGTGTACAGATGCACGTTCACTTTCTGACACTGTCCACGAGCTTAATTCTGTCGTCAGTAGGATGAAAGAACGGTCGCTTTGACATACATTTAAACAGCTTGTTTGTGTCTTTGTACAGACATCAGAAGGATACCAGCGTAAGGAACAAGTGGACAGTTTATGTTTAATGGCATCCTGAATTATGAGGATTTTGCTTTTTAATCAAGGCACAGTGTCATGGAGAGTTCACAAAGAAACATTTGTTGAAAGATGAAGTGGTTCTAGATCTGACTGTAGCTGCATCCCAAACAGTAAGTAAATAATTTTCATAATGCTTTGTCTGTAAATGGCAGTTTTATTGTGATCATGTTGTCAAAACACTCACATGCAATAGCGAGGGGGAGTTGATACTGTTTCCTATGCAGTGACGTTAGCCAATCAAAACAGTGAATGATTACTGACAAGCTATAAAGGACCAGCCCATTAAAGGAGAAGTCCACTTCTAGAACAAAAATTTACATATAATGTACTCCCCCCCTTGTTCTCCAAGATGTTCATGTCTTTCTTTCTTCAGTCGTAACGATTATTAATGATGTTTTTTAAGGAAATCATTTCAGAAATGTGGCTTCAAACGATCCCAAATGCGGTTATAAATGATCCTAGCCGAGGAAGAAGGGTCTTATCTAGCAAAATGATCGGTTATTTTCATAAAAATAATACAATTTATATACTTTTTAATCTCAAACGCTCGTCTTGTCTTGCTCTGCCTGAACTCTGTGTACTCTGTCTCAAGACAGTAAGGGTATGTTGAAAAACTCCAATCGTATTTTCTCCCTCAACTTAAAAAAGTATATAAATTGTATCATATACGTTTGAAGCCGCATTTAAACTGTATTTTGGAAGTTCAAACTCGGGTCACCATACCAGTCCATTATATGGAGAAAAATCCTGAAATGTTTTCTTCAAAAAAGATAATTTCTTTACGACTGAAGAAAGAAAGATATGAACATCTTAGATGACAAGGGGGTGAGTACATTATCTGTAAATCTTTGTTCTGGAAGTGGACTTTTCCTTTAAAAACAAGTCGTTTCAGACAGAGGTTCAGAATGAAGGTTGAAAATAATGATTTTTCCACCTTTTTTGTTTGTGTGTGCAAGAAACGTTATTAAAGGAGAAGTCCACTTCCAGAATTACTCACCCCCTTGCCATCCAAGATGTTCATGTCTTTCTGTCTTCGGTCGTAAAGACATTATGTTTTTTGAGGGAAACATTTCAGGATTTTTCTTCATATAATGGACTTAATTGGTGCCCTGATTTTGAACTTCTAAAATGAAGTTTAAATGCAGCTTCAAAAGGCTCTAAACAATCCCAGCTGAGGAAGAAGGGTCTTATCTAGCGAAACGATCGAAAAACCCGAAGACTCGAAACAGGTGAAGTAATTCCAGTACAGAACTTAACAGGATGTTGCGCATACGCGACTGAATGAATCATTCCCCGAGACGACCTGTTCTTCCCCAGCCACATTAAAGATCTGTTCAAAATAAACGAATCATTCAAGAACGTGCATCCCAGAGCCTGTGCTACATGAGCTTTTATGCTTAAAAAGTATACAAATTTTTATTTTTTGAAAAAAATGACCGATTGTTTTGCTAGATAAGACCCTTCTTCCTCGGCTGGGATCATTTAAAGCCTTTTGAAGCTGCATTTAAACTACATTTTGAAAGTTCAAAATCGGGGGCACAATTGAAGTCCATTATATGAAGAAAAATGCTGAAATGTTTTCCTCAAACACCATAATTTCTTTACGACTGAAGAGAAAAAGACATTAACATCTTGGATGACAAGGGGATGAGTAAATTATTTGTAAATTGTTGTTCTGGAAGTGGACTTCTCCTTTAACATTATAAGTAAACCTCAAGAAACATATTAAAATAAAAAGAATTCCATGTCATGACCCCTTTAACTGACAGAGAGACTTGAGAAACAGAAAAACTCAGGTAGGTGCTGTGCAAAGACCTCCAGGTGTCCTCTGCTAAGGATGCTGTCGAGGTGAGCTTTGGCTCGGGTTAGCTTGGGCAGCGAATGTTCAGTCAGAGGCGCAGAATTCTTCAGCAGGGTCGTGTTCTCCAGCAGACATTCCTCCAACAGAGCTTCTGCCAGCAGCAGTGTCCTGTAATCATCTACAGACAAACAGAGAAGGAAGTTGGGCAAAGGTTGAAGAAGAAGAACGACTAGAACATGCTTGATGTTTGATAGTGTATCTTCTTTGGGTTCTTTTAAGGATAAAATGCTCACCACCAGCATCATGTCTAAAAAAGACTTCATGCCGGCATGTTTAATCCAGCGGACTTTATCATGACAGAATGACATTTGCTGATAAACATGTCTAGATTGCATACTAATCTACAACAGCATTCTGATCAGTTTCAAAGAATTAAATGTGTTTGTTGTAGCACAAATACACAGTCCAAAAAGAAGGTGCTTCCAAAATATTCACTTTGCCTTCATGCATATTTTGTATAAACACTGTGGATGAGGTGTTTCCTGTTTGGATCAACTTTTCACTCCCTACTGAATCCAGACTTGTGTTATATGTCACGTTTATGACATTTTCCTTACTGAATATAAAGTAACTCTTGTAGATCATTTAAAAAAAAAACAACAGCTTGGTAGCATTTATGTTCTGTGGCAACCTTTTACTGACTAAGTTTGTTTCCCCACAGGGAAATTAGTGTCTGAAAGTTTGCAATGGCGAAACAAGACGTGCCTGATCAGAGATCTGATTTGGACAGCGGTGGACACACCTCCTGGGAGTGCCATGTGTGCATGTTTATCTTTTGCCATGCTTGCCTTTGTGAAACTGAGAAATTGAGAGGACTGGGGTTTAATACTAAATCCTTAAAAGGGATGGTTCATCCAAAATAATTAACAGTACAAAAATCTACATAATGTAGGCCAATTTGATTTTTTTTTTTTTGCCTCTGATTGTCTGCAAATTTTATGACAATCCAAAGTCCTGTTTTCCTTATAATAAAAGCGTACACTACCGAGATTTTAAAAAATGTTTTTAAAACATTGCACTAATTTGATCATAAATGCAGTATATCTCATAACAATTTAAAATAAATGCATTCTACTTTAATATTTTAAATTGTCATTTATTCTTGTAATGCAAAGATGAATTTTGAATTTTGTCCTCAGTGTCACATGACGCTTTAGAAATCATTTAATATGCTGATTTCGTGCTCAAGAATAATTTCCTATTATCAGTGTTAAAAAAACTGTGCTGCTTAACTTTTTTTTTCTGGAAAACAAATTCTGGATTCTTTAATCTAAAGAAAACATTTACAGCATGTATTTAAAACATAAATCTTTTGTAACATTACTGTCATTTTTGAGCAATTTCATGCATCCTTACTGAATAAAAATGTCTTTTTTCAGAAACAAAAATCTTACTGACAGTATGTAAAAGAACAGTGTACAACAAGTTCATGCATGTTGTACATCAACTGGTGGACACTCTGCTATCCCATAATGCCATAGAACTTGAGAAAACAAGTTGATTCAAAAAAGTTACAATACAATGTCAAAAGGATGTGTAATGTTTTTAAAGACGTCTCTTCTGATCACCAAGCCTGTGTTTATTTGATTCATAGTACAGCAAAAACAGTAAAATTTTGAAATATTTTTACTATTTAAATAACTGTTTTTTATTTGAATATATTTTAAAATGTAATTTATTCCTACATTTTCAGCATCATTACTCCAGTCTTCAACGTCACATGATCCTTCAGAAATCATTCTAATATAAGTATAATATTTAATATTATTTTATAATTATAAAATAATTATAAAATTAATTTATAATATAATTGTAATATAATATAAAAAGAAAAGAATACTTATATTTATCAAGAATGCTTTAAATTGATCAAAAACGATGATAAAGACATTTATAATGTTACAAAGGATTTCTATTTCAGATAAATGCAGTACATCTGAACTTTCTACTCATCAGCGAAACCTGAGAAATTCTACTCAGCTGTTTTCAACATAATAATAATAATAATAAATGCTTTTGAGCAGCAAATCAGAATATTAGAATGATTTCTAAAGGATGGTGTGACACTGAAAACTAGAGTAATGATGCTGAAAATGTAGCTTTGATCACATGAATAAATTTATTTTAAATAGTAAAAACTTTGACTGGTAATGTATACCTCACAGTTAAGTTGTAGCTGTTTAACAACACCAAAGTTGCTGTTAGTGCATCTTAGGTCAAAGAACATCCGGGCCAAAGGCCAATGCCAACAGTAGTATGTCTGGGAAAGTATTTATAGCCTGCCAACATCTGCATCAACATAACAGCGGAAGAATACACCATCAAATTAAGTATATGCCCTTAAGTGAGGGTGAGTAAATTATGACACCATTACTTTAAGTAGCTTCAACCTGTATTAACTAAAGGGTGTGTGCATGCATTTACATCTGTGATTCACATGAGTAACTGGCTTTTTACTCTCTCTCTCTCTCTCTCTCTCAGAGTGCACTGCCAAATCAAATCTAAACACAAGACACACAAGTCTCAAAAAGTACATATGAGTTTCTGTCACGATATAAAGTAAGTCATTAGTAAACATGGGCAGAGTTTAACAGAAAGGTGCAAAGTTCATGCGGAACAAGACACACACTCTCTCTCACACACTTATCACTGCTGCTCGCCTCTATTCTGTTCTACTGTGGCACGCGCACTTACCATCGTCATGCAGGCGCGCGGCAGAGAGCTGCTCCACTAAAAACGGTATTTTGTCCCACTGACACTCCGCACGGCAGCGCTCGACCTCCGCCTCTAAGCGGTACTGAGAGAAGGAGAGCCGCGATGACATCCCGCCCGCGTCTCTGTGGCTGCGCTCCACCGACACCAGAGGAGTGACTGCCGACTGTCAACGGGAAACTCACTGAGCATGTGCAAACAAACATTGGAAGGCTTTGCCCATTTCAGTGACTGAAGAATATTGATCATTCCCGTTAATGATTCAGTACAAGTTAGAACATTAGTATATCTCTTTAATGCTACATTTAGTGGAGTTTTCCCTGCCCAGTTGCACCAAACTTTGTACAACACATCAGCGTTGTCACACATTTTGACCATATTATTTTATTTGAATGTTATTTAATATCTAAATTCACAGTCTAAGTACAATCTAAGTACTCTTGAAAGAATTCTGAGAATACTGTGATATATCGCATAGCTGAACATCACATTTTTATGATAGAATATTAATGGTTGGAAGTAAAATGTTTAATTTAAGTATATGAATGCATTCTTATAATCAAAGTCAAAGCTGTCTGCATTTGAAGGAATTTTAACAGATTTGCTGAATCAAAACGTAGGCGTTGGTTTATAGTGACTTGTAGCCAATGGAATGGGTCTTGTTTTATGCAAATAGCTATATTTCCCACTTTTACTATGGATATGCAAAATTATTGTTTTTGCATATTTTACATATAGTGGTTGCAACGTCCCAGGATTTTACAAATAGGCTATTTAAGAGCTGGGGAAAAATTCCATGACTTCCTAATCTCTGATTACTTTCCATGATTTTTCATCCCTGGAAATTCCATATCAAATATTCCTTAAAATATATATTCCCAGTTAAGTGGGAACCCTGTTATCACAACAAATCTGGCACCCTGTTACGTAAAAAGCCATAGTCCTTAAAATAAATAAATAAATAAATAGCAATGCTCTTTAAACATCTTAAATCAGTCCAGCTACTGGTTTTAGCTGATTTAGGCTAGTCTAGCTAATCTCCCAGTCTAGTCTTATCCAGTTTACGTTGGTCTGCTATATATTGCTGTTGTTGCATCAACCTGGTCATAACTGGTTAACCAGCAATACAGTATATTCCAAAACCCAGCTGAACCACTTGTAGCCGGTATGTTGATAATAACATATATCAGAACAGCCAAAACCAACAAAAAACAGCTACAGTTGCAGTCAAAAGTTTACATTAACTTTGCAGAATCTGCAAAATGTTACTTATTTTAGCAAAATAAGAGGGATCGTACAAAATGCATGCTGTTTTTTTAATTAGTACTGACCTGAATAAGATGTTTCACATAAAAGATGTTTACATATAGTCCACAATAGAAAACAATAGTTGAATTTATGAAAATGACCCTGTTCAAAAGTTTGTATACACTTAATTCTTAATACTGTGTTGTTACCTGAATGATCCACAGATGTGTGTTTTTTTGTTTTTTTTTTTTCTTTGTGATAGTTGTTCATGAGTCCCTTGTTTATCCTGAACAGTTAAACTGCCTGATGTTCTTCAGAAAAATCCTTCTGGTCCCACAAATTCTTTGATTTTTCAGCATTTTTGTGCATTTGAACCTTTTTCAACAAGGACTATATGATTTTGATATGCATCTTTTCACACTGGGGACAACTGAGGGACTCAGTTGCAACTCAATATGCAACTATTACAGAAGGTTAAATCGCTCACTGATGCTCCAGAAGGAAAATTTATGCATTAGGAGCATTTATGAATTTAAAGATAAGGGTAAATTTAACTCTGGGAAACATGTAAGTATCTTCTGTAGCTTCTAAAGGGCAGTACTTATATAAAAAAAATATGATATTTAGGCAAAATAAAAATCTTTATTCTTTTCAAAAGTTTAAACCTCTGACTCCTTCTAGAGCATCAGTGAGTGTTTGAACCTTCTGTAATAGCTGCATACGAGTCCCTCAGTTGTCCTCAGTGGGAAAAGACGGATCTCAAAATCATAGTCAGTGTTGGAAAGGGTTTAAATACCCAAAAATGCTGCAAAAAAAAAAACAAGGAATTTGTGGGACCTGAAGGATTTTTCTGAAGAACAGCGGTCAGTTTAACTGTTCAGGACAAACAAGGGACTCATGAACAACTATCACTAAAAAAAAAAAAACAGCTGTGAACAGTATTAAGAATCAAGTGTATGTAAACTTTTGAACAGGATCATTTTTATAAATTCAACTATTATTTTCTATTGTGGACTATATGTAAATGTTGTTTATGTGAAATATCTTATTCAGGTCAGTACTAAATAAAAAATAACATGCATTTTGTATGATCCCTCTCATTTTGGTAAAATAATTAACATTTTGCAG
>JAHKKF010485707.1:0-10742 GCA_019740295.1 Labeo calbasu | reverse complement strand
AAAAGATTGCTCTGCCTCATATAAATCATTATCAGAATAACTGTAAACATAACAGTAACAGTTTGATTCACATGCTAAAATTGTTACATCTACAAAAAAAAACGTATTCCCCCCATGACTGTTTTTAAAAAGTTTAAATCATGTTACTTTATTATTTGTAGCAACTGAACAATTTGACATTTAACTTTTTTTGACTCTGTAAATTCCCACTGGTTACAGTTGTGACCAGGAATAATACGTTCCAATAACTTTCAACACCACAAGATGGCGCACAAGTGAAACAAAACGTTTGTGCGCACAAAATCCATCCCTACTTGGGGAATTTCACATAACCGTTCATCCAAACTATAGGTTTACATGAGTGCTGTTTAATCTATAGAAATGCTACGTTACTTTAAATAAATATTCAAAACAGCAAGCGTGTTACCCTAAAATGTTTGGTTGCAAGAAATTATAGTTAGTTTTTCATTTTTGAAACGCATTTGTGCATATTTGTTAAACTTTGTTGAATATACATATTTCACTAGATGTATAAACACTAGGTGGTTCTAGTGTCATCTTTTTAAGTGATAGACTAATTTGTACTGACTCGCCAAGCTTATTAAGAAGCCCAGACGAACGATTGTTTGAAGACGGGCAATCATGGTAGTCTAGGGTATTCAGTAGTTAGATCTCCGGTGTATGAATGGATGTGTGGCGTACGTGACAGCACGTCCATCACGAGCTAATTGTGTATTGATAGCACCGCTAATCGTTCTGACACTTTGATATACCTCCTTCCTTTGACAGCGGTAGCTTACTTATGTTTATTGCCTTTTGCTTTGCACTAGATAGCAATTCAGTTTCACACGTTGAGCTTTTCTTCACTTCCTTTAAAATTAAAGACTCTTTTATTTTGGGCCGCCTTTTGCACACAAATGTTAAGTCACCAACAACGTCATGTGTTTCGTAATTTCTTTCGTTCTTTTGATAATCTGTTAGAATCAGAACCAGTGATGTGAATGTCTGAATAACTGAATGAATCTTTTGACTCGGTTCTTTTGAATGAACAGCTCAAGCACGTTAACAAAACAGATCGGTTCGTTATTCAATCTGAGAGATTCAGACAGCTCTTTCCCACTAACTATTTTAAGCGTCCAACTCAGTATCTCCCAATAATACGTTGAAACAAAACCCACACACATCCTTTTCGTTTCCAGCGAAATAACTACATTACTGACAACCCGCTCACCTGTAAGCGCGTCTCTCAAACTTTAAACGCCTTGAGCGACAAGAACAGGTGGTGAGAGAGGTGTGTCCAAAAAGCCGACAGGCTTGACTTTTCACCAATCAAACTCCAAGAAAAATAACACGCTCTCACTGAATCGAACCAATCAGCGCGTTGTTCCACACAGTGGGCGGAGCCAACCCTGCTAGAATGAAGTGGAAGGCAGCCCGCTGTAGAGTCAGTGAAACAGGCGCTGTTACAGGGAGTGGATACACTTGTCGGCTCAGCTGATTTGAATGGCAACAAAATTTTGGACATACTCGTAAACATTTTCATCTAATGAGCTAACGCAAGGATCGCACTAAATAAGGTGGGTGCCGAACCAGATTTTATTTGCGTCCGCGGGTGCTTCCAAAGCTTAAATTGTAGATAAAATAACATTATTATGTGTAATAATGTCTTTTAGAGTAACTTAATATTTTGGTAATAGATCTCTAGCGTTCTGAGGCCCGTTAAATATATTTAGCGCACAAAATAATAATGATTCTCATGTTGAATCACTTGTTGGGAGAAAATGATGACAAAATTCATGTCTTTATGTATGGAGATGAGCCCCTCCTAAAGCGCTTTTACAGATGGCCATAGAGATCTGCGACAGACTCGTGTTTTGCTCGTTTACATAGGCCAGCTTGTGCGTTTTTCTCTATTTGCAACTGGCAACTACTGTTGAACAATAAAAAGGCATGAATAGATGGACAGGAGCCTTTGCGCACTAGGATTTTTACCGATGCGTAATTCTGGTGCCCCTGTGGCGCTACATGTGCAAATGGGCTTCCTGCTGTTTCATCCTTCATTCACCATCACTGGAACTGAATGACACCCAGCTAGGTTGAATCTGTGTGCCTTTTAGAATGACAAAGAGAGAAGCATGCTCACTTAGAATGAGCAACCAAGTAAAGGAGAGCTGTAAAACTGTGTGTCATGATGCTCCACTGCTGGCCTCATTGCATCATCTCCTTTTTCTTTTGGTTTCAGGTTATAGCAGCAGCAGCTTCTCAGGGGAACGAGAGAAGCCTTGTGAATATTTGGTGAAGCAGCATCGGCGACACCTGGTCTCCTGAGTCTCCGCGTTCGCTTTCATCCTCATCAGAGTGGCGGAACAAGATGGGGAATGGATTATCAGAGCCCCATGCCATCTTTCCCTGCCTGCCGTCCTTTCAGGCCTTGCACATTGTTATTCTCGGCTTGGACTGTGCCGGTAAGACTACCGTGTTGTACCGGCTTCGCTTTAATGAGTTCGTGAACACCGTTCCCACCAAAGGCTTCAACACGGAGAAGATCAAAGTGACTCTTGGTGGGAAAGGCCGGACTGCAACCTTTCATTTCTGGGACGTAGGTGGTCAGGAAAAGCTCCGGCCGCTGTGGCGCTCCTATACGCGGTGCGCCGACGGCCTCGTGTTCGTAGTGGACTCGGTAGACGCCGAACGCATGGAGGAGGCCAAGACGGAGTTGCATAAGATCACACGGCTACAGGAGAACCAGGGGGTGCCCGTGTTGGTGGTGGCTAACAAGCAGGACCTTCGCAGCGCGTTGCCACTGGGTGAGGTCGAACAGATGTTGGCACTGAATGAGCTTGGCTCTCATACACCGTGGCACCTTCAACCAGCCTGTGCTATCATCGGAGAAGGTCTACAAGAAGGCCTAGAACGTCTCCACTCCATGATCATCAAGCGGAGAAAGATGATGAGGCAGCAGAAAAGAAAAAGATGACTGTTTGGTGTTGTTTTGTGAGCTGGATGTGGTGGTAGGCCTCTGTGATGGCTCTGCTGGTGACATGCCATAGGCCGTTGTGGCCCTGCGCTCCTGGAATTATTGTTTCGGCGGGCTGAGTTTTATCAGTCAGATGGTTCTGGATACAGTTCAGAGACCGCAAGAGGACAATATTGATTTACCACTTCGGTCGTTGGATTGTAGCAGCGGTGGGACGATCACATGGAACTTTTACATCAATACAAGCGTTACACAGTGTCAAAAGGACTTGTGGTACATTGAGTTCTCATGAAGGACAACACTGGACATGAACTTGTAAATGACAAAGACCGATCGCTGAAGTCTTTGCGTCTGAAGTGTTACACGTATCTTAGCCTCCTAGCATTCATGTAAAGTCTTGAAATGGAAGGATTGATTACCAAAGCTGCCATGGACATCATGAAAAATCCAATGTATACATTCAGGTGATGTGTTTTCCCCCATCGGTTTTATCCAGAATGGCCAACCGTCATTTTCCCTGGGTGTTTGTTGTGTCGGTGGTCAGGGGAACCAGAATAAGCTTTATAGATCACTTGTTTGGGAATGCACGAATCAGATTGGAGTTACGGAGAAGGGTATTTCGTCAACCACTAACGTAGTTCAACATTTGAATGTGGTGTACTACCCTTCTCAACAGCAGTAGCTTCTCCCAAGTTTGAGGACTACTGGTGTCATTTCTAGCTTGGTGTGCTTCCCTGAACGACAAGAGATGTTTAAATGCACTTTAGCAATTCCCTTTTCTAATCTATGAACTTGCAGCATATGATTTTTTGTAAAGAGTTTATCATGCTACAAAAAGACGTAATGTATTGCTTCGAGTGAAGCGTTTTTTTTTTTTGTTTTTTTTTTTTTTTTAATATCCACTGTTCCACATTCAAATGTGTCAGTTTGTCACTCAGTGCTCGTGTGTTGGGGGATGTTCATATTTATGTGTCAGAATTTGTACACTTTGAATAAATCCACAACTACACTAAACGTCATGTTTGGAGTCCTCATTACTACCTGTTGCAAGACACACTCATGGTAAATATCAAAGTTTATGACCTGACAACGTTTCTAATTGCATTTATAGTCTGATAATCGTCTGACGCACTTCACAGTTGAGTCATCGTAGGTTGTTCCTTTGTAGAGTCATTAGGACATGCAAAAGAGGTAACATGACATGAGCTGTACGCGTCCCGTCCAAGGTATGCGACCAAACAGGACTTTGTCCTCAAGTCCGTTGTCAAACACGTATATAAATGTTAAAGGTGCCGCAAGAGTGCAATTATTGCATCTCCATATTGAATGCTGAAATTTCATTTGTACATTTGTGGTGTTCAATTTTAATTATGTGTTTCAGAGTCATCAGTGTTTAAGGATAAAATCCAATTATTTTATATGCATTTATTTATTTTATGTATGAATTTACAATGAATGCAATTTATTCAATGAATTTAAGGTCTGAATTAAATTTTGTCATAAAGTTAAAAATGTCAGGATGGTATCAAACTTAAGAAAAAGTCATTAAAAGAATAAAATTCAGCATTTACCTAGGTAATAATTACTTACAATAATGAAAAATACATTTCAGAACTGTTTTTGGAAAAAATGGTTAAGATGTACTCAGGGTGTAAGGTAAAACAGGTTACACTAACATAAAGTTTTTCGACATTTTCAACTGTTGAAGTTTTTCGTAAGTTGGAAGCAACATAAAAGCATTTAAACTAGTTTATTATTAGAAATCTAGTATATTGTTTATTGTTTAATATTTTTCTTCATCATAGACACTCTTAATTGTATAGAAGCCCATTTCTGCCACTGAATAAAAAAATAAAAAAGGTAACTGAGAGTTTTTTGTCTCACAATTCAGATTTTTTTCCTCGCAATTACATAATATAAAGTCACAATTATGACTTTTTTTCTCAGAATTGCGAAATACAAACTCACAATTATGACTTTTTCCTCTGAATTATGAGATATAAACTCGCAATTGTGAGTTGTAAAGCCAAAATTCCAAGACATAAACTTACAATTCTGACTTACTTATTTATATTTTTTTTAGATTTGTGATATAAACTTTCAATTGCGAGAAAAAAAAATTTGGTAATTCTGACCTTTTTTCTCAGAATTGCATGATTATAACTCCAGTTCTGAGGGGAAAAAAAGCGTGATATGTTTTTGGAATTCTGAGTTTATATTATGCAATACTGACTTTATAACTTTCAACTGTGAGTTTATATCAAGCAATTCTCAAAAAAAAAAAAAAAGTCAGGATTGCAAGATGTAAACTTGCAATTGCAAGAATAAAAAGTCAGAATTGTGAGATAAAAAGTACCTTTTTTAAATATTTTTATTAAGTGGAGGAAACAGGCTTCCATATACTCGTCATTGACCCTTAAAACCAAAAACACCAAACTGTTCTTGCATAACAAGCCAACGGACTGAGAGTTAATGCTTAATTAAACATCAAAAAAGACCGCACAAATAGAATTTGCACTTTTACAAACTGAGATACGTAACTGCTCCGAGTTTTTGAACACAGCTGGCTTGCCCGAAGCCCCACTGAGTCGCATGTTGTGTTTGGAGAGGATCTGGCACAGCCGGTTCTAACACAAGAGCATTTACCCTGGGAACAATAAGGCTTTAACACAGCGAGAGAGGGGCCTGTACACCAGCTGACCAGTTCAAACAGGAATCCTTCGCTGGACGTTGGTCTGTTTGGCATTCTGATGACAGCTGGATGACGGACGTAGATCACATGATACCAACTTCAGAGATAATATAGGTGGAACTGGCTTCTAATTGGGTCTCAAATCATGAAAAATGCAAACACATCCAACACAAAAGCCGAGGCACCATGCACAGTGTAAAACCTGCTGTTTTGGTGCTCGCCGGTACAAAGAGAATTCACAATTTAGTATCTAAAACATAGTTGCTTGCTTTTATGTATTATATCTTGGAGGGCAACAACATCAAGACTTAGTAATCCAGCTTGGCTGGGCACGAGGCTTTGGGGAGAGGTGTGATCTGGCTGTCTGACTGTCTGCTTTGATTTGTTTGAGAACAGCACTTGAGAATTATACCTGACAACCTCTGCTTCACAAGCCATGTAGATGAGCTGAGGAATTTTAATGAACCGGTGTGCCGTGCCTTTTGTCTTCGCATGAAAGTACAGCTCACTTGTATTAGTAATGCTGTGAGGGGGGCTGGCGTTATGCCCAGCGCCCCACGGTCTGTTCCACTAAAACATCATTTAAGCAGGGCAGAGGTTAAGCTTGTGTGCTGTTCTCATGGCTGTCTAAGCAAAAAAGCCTGGTTTATCAGAATCAAACTGAGGTTAGCAGTTCCCATACTCCCCTATCGCTCCTGACCCTTCCTGTACGCTGCTGTGACCCAGTTCAGGCCTCTTTCCTTATGATCCCGTGACGTGGGACTGAAGGGCTAGTGTTGGTAGAGGAGATCAGAAATCAGAGCAGGCTTCCTGTCCGCTCCACCCTAGAACACGCTGAGTCAGGACATGGCATCAAACACTTCCTTCACCGGGCGTCCTGCTTGTCTCCACACTGCTGCACGTCATAAAAGAGCCACTTACGCTTGTAAAACTGTAGCTCACGGTCATAAAAGGTGCTCCGGGCCATCATTAAGGCCATTTGGGAATGTAGAATCAATCTGGAACACTAAACGTTTATGCACAGCAGATGTTTACTGTAATTTGGTGTTCCCGTGACTTGGAGATAAATGTTTCTAACGAGCAAGTTTATATATTTCCTCAGTCTAATGGCCACATATTGTGTTGGCAAAAATGATGTTCGTGAGGAGTTATGACAGAATGGATCATAAATGATACTGTATAATGAGGCAAATATGTATTTGAAATAATTATGTATAACTGAAAGCAATCTTTAAGTTACAAGTTTTAAAGTAGAAGTCACAATTGGTTAACCAAGACAGACCTAAAAGGATAGTTCACCCAAAAAAGAAAATTCTGTCATTAATTACTCACCCTCATGTCTGTTCATCTTCGGAACACAAATTAAGATATTTTTGATGAAATCCAAAAGCTTTCTGACCCTCTATAGACAGCAATGCAACTGACACGTTCAAGGCCCTGAAAGGTAGTAAGGACATCATTAAAATAGTCAATGTGACATCAATGGATCAACTGTAATATTATGAAGCTACGAGAATGCTTTTTGTGCACAAAGAAAGCTAAAATAATGACTTTATTTAACAATTTCTCTTCCCTGTCAGTCAGTTATTTAATTTAATTTAACAAACATGACATTTTGAGCAACTAAATTTTGAAAATTAGTTATACACAATAAGTCGAATTATGTGCACATTTACATGTAGATAGTTATCCAAAATGTTTTATGACATCTTGCGCATGTACAGTTGAAGTCAAAAGTTTACATACACCTTGCAGAATCTGCTAAATGTGAATTATTTTGCCAAAATAAGAGGGATCATACAAAATGCATGTTATTTTTTATTTAGTACTCATCTGAATAAGATGTCACATAAAATATGTTTACATATAGTCCACAAGAGAAAATAATAGTTGAATTTATAAAAATGACCCCATTCAACAGTTTACACACATTCAATTCTGAATACTGAATATTGTGTTGTTACCTGAATGATTCACAGCTGTTTTTATTTTTTTTATTTTTAGTGATAGTTGTTCATGAGTGCCTTGTTTGTCCTGAACAGTTAAACTGTCTGCTGTTCTTCAGAAAAATCTTCTGAAGCAAACAAATTCTTTGGTTTTTACAGCGTTTTTGTGTATTTGAACGCTTTCCAACAATGACTGTATGATTTTGAGATCCATCTTTTCACACTGAGGACAACTGAGGGACTCTTATGCAACTATTACACAAGGTTTAAACACTCACTGATGCTCCAGAAGGAAAAACGATGCATTAAGAGCAGAGGGTGAAAACTTTTGAACAGTATGAAGATGTGTACATTTTTCTTATTTTGCCTAAATATCATATTTTTTTCATTTAGTACTGCTCTTCAGAAGCTACAGTAGATGCTTACATGTTTCCCAGAAGACAAAATTAGCTCAATTTACCCTGATCTTCAAATTCCAAAAGTTTTCACCCCCCAGATCTTAATGCATTGTTTTTCCTTCTGGAGCATCAGTCAACATTTAAACCTTCTGTAATAGTTGCATATGAGTCCCTCAGTTGTCCTCAGTGTGAAAAGGTGGATCTCAAATTCATACAGTCATTGTTGGAAAGGGTTCAAATACACAAAAACGCTGAAAAACCAAAGAATTTTTGGCACCTGAAGGATTTTTCTGGAGAACAGAAGGCAGTTTAACTGTTCAGGACAAACAAGGGACTCATGAACAACTATCACGAAACAAAAAAACAGCTGTGGATCATTCAGGTAACAACACAGTATTAAGAATCAAGTGTATGTGAACTTTTGAACGGGGCAATTTTTATAAATTCGACTATTATTTTCTCATTAGTGGACTATATGTAATCATCTTTTATGAGAAATATCTCATTCAGGTCAGTACCAAATAAAAAATAATATGCGTTTCGTATGATCCCTCTTATTTTGGTAAAATAATTAACATTTTGCAGATTCTGCAAGGTGTATGTAAACTTTTGACTTCAACTGTATATAAGGCTTTCAAGTTCCTTGATCAGATAATTGATTTTATGTGTAATTCATAACCAACCGTCAAAGGTTAACACCCTTGTTTTAAAGAAGTGGCTGATTGACAGATGAGTAGACAGTCCTACAGATTAGCACTTACACTAAATTTAGTGTTTTGAGTAATTAGATCACAAAATGCCTTGGACGTCACTTGAAATGAGCAGTAGTACCAGAATCAAAGAGGTGCTTCAAACAACACTATGATCATCACTTTCATTTGTGATCCTGTTTTTAGATACCTGGCAGAGTTAATGTTTAGGCCGTTAAATGGTTGGCCATAAAAGTGTCTGTCTCATTCTCAGAGCTTGAATTGTGATTAACATATGTTTGAAGTCAGTGCATTTATCTGTGTTGTCTGGCTGCGGTGGGGAGGTGTGAACGTCTGAGCGCAGGGGTGAGCGTGGTGTGAACGGGCGGGTGGAGGATGATAGGCCTGGGTGAGAGGGGAAAGCAGAGCGAGATAAGTGCTCCACCACTCCCTGCCTTTCCTGAGAAGCACAGCGGCTCCCGCCCTTCTCAGCACACACGCCAATTCATGACGACACAATCATTCACTTTATTCATCCCTGTTATAAAGGAAGTCTTTCCCTTCTCTTAAACACACTCAGTCTGGATAACTTTTATTGACGTTCAGAAGTAATTAGGTCCTGGGGATAGTCACCTGGAAAATATAATGCTGTTGTGCTTTAACACATTGCAAAATTCAAATGATAGAGTTGAAATATAAGAATTAGACAAGGACCAATAAATAAGACTTTTAGTATCAAAACCATCAGAAACTATCATAAACGTTTAGTGAGAACATTTGTCTTTATATTCTTTGTGTTTAGGATTGTTACGGTTTGAATGATGCTTGGTGTGTCTTATGCAACTGGTGGCAAATTTCATGGCTTTGTGGTCATGGGGGCACCTCCCAGTGAGGTTGTTTAAGAGATGTTTTCTTGATATCTGTATTTTGTAAGATTTTGTTTATGATTTAAACAGTGTAAGCCAATGTTTGAGCTCATATCAAACAACTGTTTACACTTATGCTGATTTAACTGATTCTTATATAATAGGTCAGGGTTGCATCATGTTTTTTCCTTCTCCCTTTATTTTGCCGCAAAAAAACTCTCCCTTGCAGATTATGCTTAATAACTATATTTTATTATATTTTTATTTTAGTAGTAAGTATTACTTACTAATAAAATAAAATAAAATAAAATTAGTAAGTATACTTTATTGTATTCATATTACTTAATAAAATAAAATATACTTACTATTAAAATAAAATAAAATAAAATATACTTACTAATAAAATAAAGTAAAATAAAAATAAATAAGAAGGGAGTAATAACAGCAAATGCAACAGCATAGATAGATAGATAGATAGATAGATAGATAGATAGATAGATAGTAATAGCAACATAATTTAAAATTCAAACTTGGTATTTTATTTTATTAGTAAGTACTTTAAAATAAAATGAAAAAATAAAATAAGCTTACTAATAAAATAATTTAACTAACTAATAAAATATACTTACTAATAAATTAAATTAAAATAAAATACCAATAAAATAAAATAAAAAACAAAATATACTTAATTAAATAAAATAAAATGTACTTACTGATAAAATAAAATACATATACTAATAAAATAATACTGATAAAAAATAAAATAAACTTGTTAATAAAATAAAACAAACATACTAATAAAATAAAATATACTTAGTAAGTATATTTTATTTTATTAGTAAGTGTTACTTAGTAATAAAATAAAATAATATACTTACTAATAAAAAATAAATTAATTAATTAATTAATTAAATAAAAAATAAAATATACTTACTAATAAAATAAAATAAAATTTACTTACTGATAAAATAAAATACACATACTAATAAAAAAATACTTACTGACAAAAAAATAAAATAAACTTTGACAAAAAAATAAAATAAAACAAACATACTAATAAAATAAAATATACTTAGTAAGTATATTTGATTTTATTTTATTAGTAAGTGTTACTTAGTAATAAAATAAAATAATATAGTTACTAATAAAAAAATAAAATAAAACGAACTTTCAA
>JAHKKF010485691.1:0-10986 GCA_019740295.1 Labeo calbasu | reverse complement strand
CTGAAGAAAGAAAGACATGAACATCCTGGATGACAACGGGGTGAGTACATTATCTGTAAATTGTTGTTCTGGAAGTGGACTTCTCCTTTAATGTAGTTTTGTTCACTTGGCTGTTTCCTTAAAGTCCATAAATTTGTCAAGTTTTTTTGTCAGGTGTCTTTTTTAATCATGTGATGTCATTGTGTTGCTGTCATGGTTTGGAGTATGGATACATAGCCCCTTTTAAACCAACAGATAACTCAATCCAGCCATACTGATCATCAACAACAGGTGCGTTTGATGAACCGAATTAGCCAGGTCATGATACGGTGATGATATCATCTTGGATGTGTCATTTGATCTCGGATGTAATAAGTGACGTACGAAGAACCTGCATAGCAAGACATGGGATTTCCAAATCCAGATCATTCTGATCCAGATGACATTTTTTTAAACTTTGAATAAAGTTTAATTAGGATCAGAATGGTCTGCATTTAAAAAAATATTTTGTTTTGAGGTATTTAAAGGTGTCCTAATCTTACTAAATAGTTTTGAACAACACAAACTGATGATTTGATCCAAATCAAAACCAAAACTGTATTTTGTGATCTAATCCAATTTCAGAACACTTTTTCCCCCCTTTGAACGACCCATTTTCAAGATTCGATCCAATCCGGTAGCTGAAATCTGATCAGATTACTTTTGAACAACTGGCCCCAGGAGTCAGGATGTCATCAGGAGTCCAATCTGAGTTTCAGTAGTCATAATCAGATTACAGTCATCAGAAACATAACCACACCCTGATGAACAGCAGTCCAGAGTGAAACACCTGTGTTTCTCACTTCACCGACTACACTGCATCATTTCATTTCACGCCATGTGCTTTTAGTTGTTTTTTTCTACTTCCTAGTTGTGTTTCAGATGATTAATCGCGATTTATCGCAAAATAAAAGTTTGAGTTTGCACACAAATGAATGCGTATATTTAAGAGAAATATGTTGTTTACAAAATATTTTTATTTATATATAATATAAATTATAGCAAAATTATAATAAATACATATTTCTTAAATATATACATGAATGTGTTTGTATTTATATTCATATTAAGCAAACTTTTATTTTGTATGTAATTAATTGTTTGACAGCACTAGTTTGAATGCACTTTTATTTCAATTGTATGTTTTTTAATTGATGCAAACTTGGTTTGATTTTATTTCTCCCTTTCCTTCATTATGCCTATGTAATGTTTCTTGTCAGCTTTGTGTATGAAATTGACTGTATAAACACATTTGTCTCGTTTAACAGTCGAACTCAGACGGAGCGTCTCTGATCAAATACACCTAAAGCCTGAAGCATCTCGTCTTCCAAGATCAGGCCCGAAAACACCCGATCCAGCCCAGAAATCAGTGCAGTCTGTCTGCTTTGATAAGATTTGTCTTGGTTTCTGTCATCTGATGTCGATCCAGAGCAGCTGCGTGGGGTTACAGAGGAAGACGAGGGAGGAGGAAGGGTACGTTCTGATTCAGTTTTAATGACACCTGAGGGGGCACCATGACACCATTTTTAACTAAAAACTGAAAACTTTTCATGTTTTTTGCCCATTCACTGACATAACAAAAGCACTTTGGGGGCCTGAAAATGAATTTTAAAGTGCAGGTTTTTGAAATCAGTATCATTATTGTCTCAGTGTAAACTACAAAAAAACAAAAACAGTGGCGTCGTGTGCATGTTCAGTCTATAGGACTATACAGTATGTGCACAGGTGTGTAGTATTTCTTTACAAATTGACAACTACTGGCCTGGCATGAATAATACAGCGCTTTTTAGTTTAGTTTAGCTTTTCATTGATTTGTGCAAAGTGGGATCAATTTGACTTTGATGTTGTTTGCCAAAATGCAAAACTTTTCAGTAATGCAAAGGAAAAACTTTTCTGTTTTTTGTACAATTGTTGTGTAAACGTACGTTCATCTTCAGCGTTTGAAGATTTTTTAAAGACATGTATTATTTTTATTCATCAGTGATGTATTTCAACATTGATAATAATCAGAAATGTTCGTTGAGCAGCAAATCAGCATATTAGAATGATTTCTGAAGGATCATGTGACACTGAAGACTGGAGTAATGATGCTGAAAATCACAGAAATCAATTACGTCTTACAGTATATTCACATATAGAAACATTGTTTTGAATCATCATAATATTTTACAATATTTTTAATCAAATAAATGCAGTCTTGGTGAGCAGAAGACACTTCTTATTAAAAAAAAAAAAAACCTAATCCAAACAAAATCCAGTGAGGACGGGGTTTATGGTTGGTGACTGTGTTGTCATTTTGATTAAATGAAGAGAAAATCGAGTTAAGAGTGAAGCCGTTTGTGATGCCAGAATTGATGTGATTTAGTAGCTTGTGTTCTCAATGCTCTTGTGTTTCCAGTTGAAGCAGTTCATAAAATGATACAACCAAAGGAGGAATATGAAGATCTCACTGAGCCTTATGGAGTGAAAACTGAAGGTGAGTGATGGATCAGAACTGGACTGAAGTCTGTTTTCACTGGGTTCTGGATCTCCTGTTGAGTAAACCATACAACATTAGTGTACCATTCATTCATAATATGTAAGGGTTTTTTTACATTTATCAGCAATAAAACATTTATTTTGCACTTGTAGAATTTCTCACCATAATTCAAAAAGAAGAAGAAGATGATGAGGAAGAAGAAGAAAAGGCGACACTGGGAATAGGATCGGCGCACAAGCGTCATTACTGCTCCGAGTGTGGGAAGAGCTTCAGCGTGGGCGCGCGCTTCAGACGACACATGCGGATTCACACCGGAGACAAGCCCTACCGCTGCTCACACTGCCACATGTGCTTCACGTCTCAGGAGAACCTGTCCGAACACACGCAGAAACACTCCGGACACAGACCCTACCGCTGCTCGCGGTGCGGCAAGGGCTTTTTCCGACCGGGAAGACTTGAAATCCACTGGAGGATCCACACCGGAGAGAAGCCCCATCGTTGTGCTCAGTGTGAGAAGAGCTTCAAGAGCGCAGAAGAGCTGCGGCGGCACGCGCTCGTACACACGGCCGAGAGGCAGCACCGCTGCTGTCAGTGCGAGCGGAGCTTCAGGAGGAGCGGTCAGCTGCTCAGACACATGCGCACGCACACCGGCGAGAGACCCTACGGCTGTGCCCTGTGTGACAGACGCTTCTCACGGCCCGAACACCTCAGGGGCCATCAGCTCAGACTCCACCCAGACAACCCCGCTGCGTGTCCGGCAGACAAAACGCATATGTGAGCCACGACTTCATTTCCAGTTGGCCTTGCTGTAAAACTCTGGGCGTATGAGAAGAGTTTTCTACGAGAACATTGCAAATCTGTCACAAACTCTGAACTGTGAAACTAACTGTTTTTTTCTGGTTACACTTTATTTTAAGGTGTAATTATACATTTAAGTACTGAGTAATATTCATTAACTACATGTACTTACTATATGGGTTTGGCTTAAGGTTACTTGCATCTAATTATGCATAATTAATAGTTATTATAATAGTTAATACATGTAATATGTGTAACAAGGACACCCTACAGTAAACCTTTTTTTTCTTTTGTGTTTAAGCAGGTGTAACTCCACGGGTGAGAAAAAGAGATTCATCTGATTTGGGTTACCTAACGGTATCATAAATTACTGTTTTTTGCATTCTAGAAACAGGATAATTTTTATTTTAATAAATAATGATTTTCTTTATTCACTGGCATGAATAAAATACTTTTATTTTGAAATTGCATGTGTAAGTGTGTGTTACAACCCTCATGTTTTTGAACAAAAAAATAGAGAAAACAATTATTGTGTGGCAAGAAAACAAGGTTTAAATCAGGTTTAAAGAATTTTACCCTTGTGAAAAAGTAGCAGCCTTAGCCTACCTTTAATGAGTATTTATAACCAAAAAAAATAATAATAATAATAACTGCAACTGAATGTAATATTTTGGACCCTTAATTGCATATTAATTGCAATTAAATGTATTATAGTTTTAATTAAAATTAAACTTTAGGGGTTTTTTTTGACCCACTTAAGACTTCAAAACTTTTTTTTTATATTACTGATATTACATAACATTGTCTTTGAAATATGGTTAAAGTGTTACTGCTGATTGTACTGACAAGCATTTATGTTAAACTACTTTCTTAATGAATTAATGCCATTTTTATTGAAATTGAAATGTATGCCATGTATTAATGACGCATCTGTAATGATGAAGTTGCAATTGTAATATGAAATAACACACTACAGTTAAAATTGTAATCAGGACATGTGCTTTAGTATGTTAGTCAACATATCAAAAAAGTGTACTCTTCTAAAGCATGACAAAAGTGTATTAAAATATGATTTACTGTAAAATGTACTTATTTGCAGTGTTGGGAAGAGTTACTTTTAAAAGTAATGCGTTACAATATTGAGTCACTCCCTTAAAAAGTAACTAATTACATTATTTAGTTACTTTTTATGGAAAGTAATGTGCTTTGTTAGTTTTGCGTTACTTTTTAAATCTGGGCAGGACTTGCTTGATTGTTTTTAATATAAAAAGTTCTATATTTGTATAATGTTTTGTATAATTTTATAAGTGTAAAAGCCCTTTCACACCAAAAGCCTCAGGCTGAAGCAAAAGTAAATGCACGTCTGTACAGTAGAACACAGAAGAAAAAAGAAAAAAAAGAACAACAAATGTTAGTTTGAGTAATTTTTTTCTTATTATATGGTTGAATTGAATCATGGAAGCTCAGTAGCAATAACACTGGTTAATAAAATGTGATTAAATACATAAAGGATATCTGTATTGTTTAACATTTAATTATTGCAGGTTTGTGTCATATCTGAGTTGCATTTCCCCTGTTTTATTCATGTTAAGGAATACTGAATCTGTGTTTTGTGAGTGAGATGAATTGATGCATGTTCACATTTATTCTAGAGCTAAAGTAACATCTTACTCCCGATTTCTCTCAACATGGGGACAGGAGAGCTTTCAATCAATAAATCTGAAAAAAAAGTAACTCAGATATTTTCTTGTAAAGTAAAAAGTAATGCATTACTTTACTAGTTACTTGGAAAGGTAATCTGATTACGTCACTCGCGTTACCTGTAATACGTTACCCCCAACACTGCGCATTTGTGAACTTTTCAAAAGCTTATTTAAGTGTGTTTAAAGTCATGAAACTTTATCTCTTTAAGCACACTTAAGTGCCTTTATTTCATTAATCCTATATTATGTGTGAGTACAGTTTTTAAAAACATTAATTCATCTGAAGTTCAAAAACAAGTCCATATTGAATACTACTTGTGAAAACCGTACCAAAGAGAATTTAAAACACTCCAGATATTGTTACTAATCAGGGAAATTTAATAAGTAATATAAATTACATTTGAACTGTATCACAGAAAAAAATGAGAGTTATCATTGTCGGTATAAATGTGACCCTGGAGCACAAAACCAGTCTTGAGTAGCACGTGTATATTTGTAGCAAAATCCAAAAATACATTATATGGGTCAAAATGATCAATTTTTTTTTACGATTTTTACATCTGAGCCTGATAAAAATGCATTTTTTAAAGAAAGACGTCAGATGGATTTAGCTGGTTTTGCATCTGAACTATTCATATATATATATATATATATATATATATATATAAACTTGATTCCTGATTAGTAATATGCATCGCTAAGATCTTCATTTGGACAACTTTAAAGGCGATTTTCTCAATATCTAGATTTTTTTTGCGCCCTTAGATTCCAGATTTTCAAATAGTTGTATCTCGGCCAAATATTGTCCTATCCTAACAAACCACACATCAATGGAAATCTCATCTATTCAGCTTTTTCGGATGTTGTATAAATTTCATTTTCAGAAAAGTGACCCTTACGACTGGTCCTGTGATCCGGGATCACAAATAATGTGCATGTATTCACTGAGGTACGCTAAAAACAATCCGACTTTTATTTTGAAATGTCGCCTACTATGTAGGCGTGTGCAGCCGGAAGTGCCTGTGTGTCTCTTTGGAGTGTGGCTTGGACTCTTCTCTATTCGTTTTGGAAACAGAAATGCAGACGGACGTCTCGACCACAAGATAGCTTAACGATTATTATCAGCACTAATTAACCGACAGAAATCAATCATGGCGAGCGGTAAGTGAGCTGTACTAACGAGCTGAGGAGTTAATCGTGACAACTAATAATATGGTGCTGTTTGTTCTTTAATGTGACAGATGGGTTTGCTCACAAAGCTTTTGTTGAACGTAATGTGGAGTCGGTGCAGGGATAATGTTGTTGGTGTTCGTGTTGTGTCTCAGAGTCGGTGAGTGTGATCTTCAAGATCTACTGTCTGACTGTCATGACCCTGATCGCTGCCACATACACGGTGGCTCTCAGATACACCCGGACCGTGTCGTCGGATCTGTACTTCTCCACCACAGCCGTGTGCCTGACGGAGCTCATCAAGCTGCTGCTGAGTCTGGTGATGCTGGTCAGGTGTGTGTGTGTGTTTGTTTGTTTGTGTCTGTCTGTCTGTCTGTGTGTGTGTGTGTGTGTGTGTGTGTGTGTGTGTGTGTGTGTGTGTGTGTGTGTCCTCCTCATGTGTGCTGTGATGTTGTGTGACGCAGGGAGTCAGGAGACTTGGGCCGGTTCAGAAACACAGTGGTCAACCACATTTTCAAGAGTCCCGTGGAGCTGCTGAAGCTGAGCGTGCCGTCGGTGGTCTACGCCATCCAGAACAACATGGCCTTCGTGGCCTTAAGCAACTTAGATGCTGCCGTCTACCAGGTATTATGAACACGGAGACCTCTGTGATTCCAGAAGTAAAAAGTTTGTCATCATGTCCTCGCTGTCGCTCTCATCAGTGATGCATAATTTTTACATCTTGAGCCGGATGTGTGCTGGACACAGGCTTTAGCCTCATATGGTCACACACAAAACTCACATAAACCTCCTTCAGTCAGCGCTGCACTGTTTTTTTCCATCTGCCAGAAAAGTTCTTTTCAATTTCCATCGTTTTCAACGTTTGTGAGCTTCGTGGCATCGTTTGTCCAGATCTGTGAAGGCCCACAGGTGTGACGTCTAAGACTGATTGGCTGTCAGTGTTTTTATGGTCCATTAGCTGGAAAAGTAAACTCCGAACTGACTTTCCTTTTCAGCTCAGGCAGTAAATCCATCCCGTTTGTCAACTCACGGAGAGATTTTTTAAATCGAGTCTCACCCTACCTGTTTTTCTTGCTGAATATCCTGTTTGTCTGAGATTATGTGAGACCTGAGATTTGTTTTCTGTTGACAAACACATTTTTCTTGAATAGAGAGTGGGTGGAAGTGTGTTTGTTTCTGTGGCAGCAGCTGCAAACGGATGCTTTTTGTGTGTCAGGTGACGTATCAGTTGAAGATCCCCTGTACGGCCCTGTGTACGGTGCTGATGCTCAACCGCTCTCTGAGCCGCCTGCAGTGGTTCTCAGTCTTCATGCTGTGCGGAGGAGTCACGCTGGTGCAGTGGACGCCGCCGCAGGCCACCAAAGTCCAGGTACGTCTACCTGCCCTCACTATGCAGCGCTGCTCTTCAGCAGGAGATCAACACTGGCCACATCTGCTAACGTGCTTGAAATCAGTAGAGTCTAGATTGGAGCCTCAATAGTGTTGTACACTACCGGTCAAAAGTTTAGAATAAAGTTTTTTTATGTTTTTTAAAAAAAAATGCTCTACTGCTCACCAAGGCTGCATTTATCTGATCAAAAATACAGTAAAAATGTGAAATATTATTAGAAATCCAAATAGCTGTTTTCTCTGTCAATATCTGTTAAACTGTAATTTATTTCATTGTCACATGATCCTTCAGAAATCATTTTAATATGCTGATTTGCTGCTCAACAAACACTTCTGATTATTAGCAATATTGAAAACAGTTGTGTTGCACAATATTTTAGTGGAAACTTTCATACATTTTATTTTCCAGGATTCACAGATGAATAGAAAGTTCAAAAGAACAGCATTTATTTGAAATGGAAGCCTTTGTAACATTATAAATGACTCTGCTGGCACTTTTAACCAATTTAATGCATCCTTGATGAATAAAAGGAGTAATGTTTCTTACTTTACTCCAAACTTTTGCATATTCGAATGATTTATGAATGATCATGTGACACTGAAGACTGGAGTAATGATGCTGAAAATACAGCTTTGATCACAGAAATCAATTTAATTTTACCAGATATGCACATAGAAAACACTTATTATAAATTGTAATAATATTTCACATTATTACAGTTGTTACTGTATTTTTGATCAAGTAAATGCAGCCCTGGTGATTAGAAGAGATTTTTAAGAAATTGTATATAAATAAAAAATAAACAAACAACAAAAGAAAAAGAAAAGAAAAAACAAAACAGTTGTGCTGCCCAATATTTTTGTGGAAACTGTCATACATTTTATATTTCAGGATTCACAGATAAAATATAGATGTCTTTACTGCCACTTTTAATCAATTTATTCCATCCTTGATGAATAAAAATAGTAATTTTCCTTACTTTCTAATTTACTCCAAACCTTTGCATGTTTGCAAATGTTTCTTAAATGATTTCTGAAGGATCATGTGACACTGAAGACTGGAGTAATGATTTGATCACAGAAATCAGTTACATTTTAACAGATATACACATAAAAAGCAGCTATTTGAAATTGTATTTTTAATCAAATAAATGCAGCCTTGGTGCGCAGAGGAGACGTGTTTCTAAAACATTTTTGAGCAGCGGTGCTGATTTATGTCAGTTGTCATTTTGGTCAAAGCATCTCTATCCTGAGTGTTTTCTCTGTGTCTGAACTGAGGACGTGTCGCTGTGATTCAGGTGGAGCAGAATCCATTCCTGGGCTTCGTGGCGATCGCGGTGGCGGTGCTCTGCTCCGGGTTTGCAGGTACGATGCGTTCAGTCGTGTCAATAATGCTTTCTCATACGTAGCGTTAGTGACTTTCTGTTTTGGATCAGGTGTGTACTTCGAGAAGGTCCTGAAGAGTTCAGACACGTCTCTGTGGGTCCGAAACATCCAGATGTACCTGTCAGGAATCGTCGTGACCCTCCTGGGGGTCTACGTGACAGACGGGGCCCAAGTCTTGGAGAAAGGCTTCTTCTACGGATACACGCCGTGGGTCTGCTTAGTCATCTGTGAGTAACGTCTGCTGCGTGAACTTTATCTCTACTCCCTGAAGTCGTGTGAGTTGACAATAAGTGTCACTCAGCACAAACATCCTGCCCATATAAACAGGACGTCACAGCTCCCATTGTAAATGTGAATGCCGCTCAAGTGGTTTGACTGGTTTCTCTCTCTGCTTTCTGCCTGCAGTTCTGGCGAGCGTGGGAGGAATGTACACGTCTGTGGTGGTGAAATACACCGATAACATCATGAAGGGATTCTCCGCAGCCGCCGCCATCGTCCTGTCCACCGTGGCATCCGTCGTTCTCTTCGGCCTGCAGATCAGTGAGTGCATGGTTCGGTCGGGCCGTCTTCTGATCGGCTGCTCTGCATAGTATACAGTAATGCTCTGAACTGAGCCACTAACCTGTACACGGCACATTCCAGCGTGTCGGTCATGCGGTACTGCTGGCGTCAAATCGCAAAAAGATACCAAAACAAAGAGGAAATGATGTGCATCATGTCAATCTGATCATTCGTATCATGATAGGAAATCTGGTTTCCTCCTCATGGCTAAATGAGTTGTGTTTTCTGATGATTCACAGCATTCACAACTTTAAAACAATCAATTTCCACAAGCTCACGCTGTAGTCGTTTCGTTAACACGACTCGCAGCCCTAACGATCGTTCATTACGCATGACGGCCTCAGTTCATTACAGATTCTGTATGATGCAGATCCCAGTATTCAGACAGCAGTTGCACATTATCCATGACAATCGTATGCTTTATGAGTTGTTTACAATACAATAACGTCCCATTAGTTAATGTTAGTGCATTAACTAACAATGGGCAATATTTATACAGTATTATAGGTTATGGCTAATAAAAAATACATCAGTATATTTTACTTTAAGGCAAGACAGCACAGCTGAACAAGCATGTTAACTAATAGATATCACTGAACTTAGGAGCAAAATTTTCGGGCGTTTTGCCTTTTTTGAAAAACATACTTTTGCAAACTAGTCCTGGGTTCCCTATCAAGTTCGGTCTCTCGACACTGCCTTAGCATATGCTTGGGGTTATCCCCCTCCTCCCAAATACTGAAGCCTGATTGCATCGCGCCGGTAAACTTTACCGGCCAATGACGCTTGAGCGCTCGACCTAGGGGCGGAGCCACCCACTATATATATGTCGGGCTGAGCGTCGTTAACTCAGAATCTTTCTCCTTCACGAACCAAGCATCGAAGACTTCTACTCACCGCCGTTAACTCTTCTCGCCGTTGACAACGCCCTAAGAGGACGCCGTTTGCCTCGAGTTCCCCTTTGGCGATCCGGCAAGAAGAAGACGAGATGCCGATTAAGGAGTGCTGTGCATGCGGAGGCCCTGTTAAGCTCCCTGATGCACACAACGCGTGTGTCTTCTGTCTGGGCCGAGCCCACGCAGAGGCCGCGCTTTTCTTTACAGAAAGGACAGTCAAAACCCTCAGGGCCAGGGTTTCTGTAATCCTAAACTGCACGCCGGCCAATCCATTGCCTCCCGTCGCCGTCGAGCCGCAGGAGGGAGGGCAGCCACGTGCAGAAGGCCCTTCTGATGAATGCATGTCGACTCAGTTCCTGCATGCTCATCACTCGAAAGAGCCACCTGTTTCATTCACGAAGACCAGCCTCCGCCCCTCGGATGACACGCGGGATCTGGTCTCGTTTGGTGCTGCAGAGGACGACCTGGATGACGACGACGATGCCATGTCGACTGCAGCCTCTGGTTCAGGTGACTGGTCCGCCTGCCTGGAGTCGGAGGCTTCCCACAGTGAGGTGCGCGAGCCCCCGGCCCCGATTGACGAGGAGCT
>JAHKKF010485684.1:0-10079 GCA_019740295.1 Labeo calbasu | reverse complement strand
TTTAAATTGACTCAACAAATTAATGTTTTGATAAAAGACCAGTCAATTCAGAAGCCAAAAAATACTTAAGAGTAATCAATAAAAGGAATAAATCTATCATGACTAATTATGAATGAAACCATTCAAAAGTATTCATACCATTAAAAGGGTAGTTCATCCAAAAATAAAAATTCTGTCAATAATTAATCACCCTCATCATGTTGTTCTGAACCCATAACACCTTCGTTCATCTTCAGAACACAAGATATTTTTGACAAAATTCAAGATAAAATTGTTATAATAATTTAGGTTGAACCACTGATGTCACGTTGACTTTTTTTTGCTTTTTTTGCTGTCTACGCAGGGGCAAAAAGCTCTCGGATTTCATCAAAAATATCTTAATTTGTGTTCCGAAGATGGACGAAGGGCTTACCGGTTCGGAAAGACGAGAGGGTGAGTAATTAATGACAGAATTTAAATATTTAGGTGAACTATCCCTTTAAGTTCAAAATGACTCCCATTATGTAGACAAGTGTTCATGAAACAATTACCACAAGATCAAACCTTATTTATTTCTTTTAAAGGACGATAATTATTTTTTACTGTGGCTCAAGTGTTAGTTAAGTGTTAAATAAGTGATGAATATTTTGGCACGATGTTTGAGATGCAAGAGCTTTTCACAATCAGATAATTGCGAAACACTTTGGGCGACTGCAAAAACAATAATCCCTGGTGATTTGCAGGGTGAGAAAATGTCAGGCATTTTCTGCTTTCTTAGGCGCACATTTCCGGAGCTTTCGCAAGACTGTCTGTTCTTTTGTCTTAACAAATCACGTCGCCAGCCATCGAATAAGTTGCATCGGTCACTGGGTTGGAGATTGATGACTCTGCGTTTGATTGAAATGTTCGCCCCAGGGTTTGCCGGTGTCTGAATGAAATGATATGCGTTGTGATTGATTGGCTGTCCTGAAAGATCGCTGGAGGGCCAGAGTCAGTGAAACCCAAACACTACCAGACTTGACGAGTTTATTAATGTCTAGAATCGCTGACAGCATGTATGGTCGAAGAGATACATGAGAACTTCACATCACAGTGCAGAAATGTCATTGCAATGCATAAGCAAGTTCGATATTCTCAACAGGCCTACTGGGAAAAATGACACTCTAGTTGGAAGTCTAAGGAAATACGAGCGATCGTTTTGTGTCCACCGAACAAGCTGACGAACCAAAATCCAGAAGCGCAAAACAAGATGGCTTACCACATAAGTGTACACTGCAAGCGCTTTCAAAAGCTAGTAAAACTCAGGGTCTTACGGCTGAAGAAAACAGAGATTTGCTACTAAGCTGGTGGGCTTGAAGAAAAATGATTTATAGTTTCAGGTAGAGTCAGCGGTCTGTTCGAGAAGAAGGACAGCCATCGGAACAGCGACCTCAGAGCTCTTGGCTTGGGCGAGATAATTGGAGAGGCTAATTTGGGCGTGCGAAGACTGTTCCCGGAGAATGCAGCCGGCACTAGCACTCAGCACTGCTATTGTACGTGACAAACAGTGTCTGAAGACCAGAGCATGGTGTGAATTCTGATGAGAGTGGGATCGATATCTCCTTGAACGAGGAGAAGAAAAATAAAACGCTCATAGAGCAGCGCTGGTCAGCTTAATAGTTCACAACCTTTAAAATACAAGCTGTGTTTCTCAGAAATTAGGGCTCCAGTCGTCTCTGAGAAGCAAAACCTGGAAATGTGGTTTTCAATTGGTTGCCAAAATTGATTTTTAGAACCGTGTATTGAATAATCACAATATAACTGCAGCAATTTTGTTGGCGACGAAATTACGCAACATTGTGATGATTGCATGCACCATTAAGTTTCCAATAGACTGCATCATTAGATTTGCTTCGAAATCTCACACTTCAGTAAATTACAAATATGAGAGTAAGAAGATGAATGTTTTAAGAGAATATCTGATTAAAACAGCATTGTAGTTGGTCATTATAGTTAGTCATTTGATTAATTTGTTTTAAATTGTCAGTTTAAAAGTATTGGTTCATACTGAATTCATTTTAAGTCTCCGCATATAATTTTTCTGATCACGCTTTAGTTGTTTTAGTTTACTCTTAACTAACTATTTATTACGACTTCTACCTCAATAACCTCCTAATTTGCTGCTTATTAATAGTTAGTAAGTGTAGGTGTAAAGTAGGATCTGATAGTAATAAACAGCCAATATACTAGCAATACACGTTAATAAGCAACTAGTTAGTAACCAGAATTGGTTCTTTTTTCTTTTTTTAACAATAAATAGTTTCTGAAGTTAAAAACAACCAATAAGATCATATATATACAAATATATATATATATATATATATATATATACACTTCATAAATTAATATATTTATAAATTTTATAAATACATTATATATATATATATATATATTTATAATAATAAATTAATACTTTAATCAAGGACACATTAAGGTGATCAAAAGTGATCAAAAGAGCATATTTATAATACAATACAGTAAAAAAACAATTATTTCTATACATCAAAGAATCCTGAAAACTCTTCACTCAAAAACGTCCACTGAAGTCCTTGCGTAGCAGTTTTTTAAATAATTAAATAATAAAAAAAAGTATAAATAAGTAAATAAAATCTAAAAATATACACTACAGTACAAACGTTTGAAAACACCAAGATTTTTATTATTATTTTCATGAAATTAATACTTTTATTCTGCAAGAATGCATTAGTTTGATCAAAGCTGACAATAAATACATTTTATAATGTTACCGAAATACAAAAAATCTATTTAAAACAAATGCTTCTTTTAAATTTTCCATTCATCAAAGATTCCTAAAATAAATATATCAGTTTCCATAACAATGAACACAGTTATTTTAAATTAAACACAAAAATACTGTGACAATGTACTTTTGATAAAATAAAATTAGTCTTGGTGAACATAACCGTCTTTCAAAAAATCTTAATGACCCCAAACTTTTAAATGGTAGTGTATATGTAAATTATGTAATACAAAAATATCATCAAAATACTATTTTAATGCAAATAGCTAATGAACACATTAAAAAAAAAACATACATAAGACAGACATTTTTTTTTCCTTTCTTCACTTCTAATTACAAGCTACTCTGAAGATCCAACAGCAAGCCATCAAGACGTTTAGGGCCCAACAGAGTTGGATCCTGTTGTCCAAATGACCTGCCTCCGCTTAGCCCTCTCAAACCCGAGAGAGAACACGACTAATACCGTAAGAACCCAGTGGCCCGTGTAAATGTCCCATGAGTGAGTGTGTACACCGCTTGGCTAATGCATTTGTAAAGCAAACTGCAGAAACCCTGAAGTGTGGCACTGCGGCTCTTACTCGCAGTAAGAACGCATTTCAAAAGCCTGATTGATGTTTAATGATTGAACGCCTTGCAGTCAGGCAGAAACGCGCTCAGAGGAAGGAGCTAGGACAAAGGACTTAACAAATCATCTTTGAAAGGTCCATCTATTCAAAGTGTGCTGAGAGCAGCAGAACCATGTACTAACCCAGCAAGGACTTTCAAACACTTATTGATGTTTTGGAAGCAATTTAAACTCATTTCAATTTCCAATTACTAACAGGTTGAACATTACTTTGCGATAAAAGAATAATGTATTGATCAACCAGCTATATCTTGTGCGTGTGTCATGTTTATTAAACATATTCTCACGCTGGTGATGTGTAAATCAATTTTTTAATTCAACAATGAGGTCATTTACATGCAAAAATGATTGACCTACACATTCTGCTAAGCAAAAAGACATATAAACTTGTTAGATGGGAAAAACAACAAGTGTGAGGGTCCCTAGAAAGTCCCATTTGCGGTTGAAAACCGAGAGATTACAATGAAAGTGTGGCAGGTTAGTCTCCAGCCTTTCATGAGGGGAAAAATCATTTCAAGGAGAAAAAAGAAATAAAAAGAAAAGAGTTTTATGATAGCACTGTCAGAACAGATGATTACATGAGAAAAAGCGGCATGAATCTGGCGATAACCCTTCAAATTCTATTAAAGAAGCGCCGCTCAAAGAAGAACTCAAAATTGAGAGGGATGAAATGTATGTGATGATGTCTGTGAGTGAAAATTTTCCGTTAAGAGAAAAAGACAAGAACCTGTCCAACTAATTTTCCTGTATGTGTGTGAGTGTGTGTTTGTGTGTGTGTGTGCATGTGTATGTCCATTTCATACTGAAAGGAAAAGACATATCTCAAGACATGTCTAGTTCTTCTCATTGATCCATATTATTTATTTACACCTACATGTATATTTCCTCAATGCTTGCCGAGCAGTGAAAAGTGCAAAACACGCAAGACTAAATGCTTATAATGCAATTAAAGGATACGGCGAACCACCTACTGACCTGAACTGTTAACATGTGCAACATTTTACAATTTTACAGATCCAGTTGCAGTTTTTATAAAGCATTGTCCCAACATTAATAGTCATTAGTAAGCAGTTTATAAATACAGCTATAAATGCCTTGTTCCTGATTTAAAAGCATATCTATTACAAAAAAGATTTAAAGGCTCAGTTATCTTCCTAACAAAAAAACAACACAGAGGGATACAAAACTAAGAAATGTTTATTTCAATTTATTTTATGCTATTCTTTTTTCTATGAAATTGCAGAGGTTTATTTTTATCAAGTGTACAGTTGTACAGTTTCATTTGTTTCATCTTGAAACAATATTTCTGTGTTCTGTACCCCTCTGTGTTTGTTTAACTTTTCCGTTTGGAAGATAAATGAGCCTTTAAAACTCCTTTATATGTCCTTTACAACGTATAAATATTATACCAATATTTGTAAATGCATTATAATGTCAAAATAAAAAAATTATTACCACACTGAGCAACCATTGTCATGTCTAAATAATAAGATTTATAAATGTATATTTAAATAGTTTATTAATCACTTACTTACACTTTCTAAATGATCTAATGAACCTCTGACAACTCCTAAATAACTAAATAATTTAGAAATGATAAACTGATCATTAATAAAGTATGAAAATACAATTATTAAACATTATAGATATGCTCAAGAACAAAACATTTATTTATATAGCTGTATTAATAAACTGCTTACTAATGCCTATTAATGTTAGAACAATGCCTTTTAAAGGATGAAGTGACTATTTACTAATGCTTAACTACTGGTTCATAGTGTGCCGTTATATTAAAGTGTTACCTAATTTTAATATCACACTGAAATTCTAATTCCCAGCTTACAAACCAGGTACACACTTTAATTATTATAAAACTAAATTATATAATATTCCGTGTAAAATAACAGTAATTCATTCATTAAACATAAAATAAAATAAGCATTTTAAAAAGCTAAAAGTAAATTGGTAACACTTTAGCATAAGGAACAATTCTCACTAATAACTAGTTGCTTATTAACATGCATATTACTAACATATTGGCTGTTTATTAAGCACAGGCTTGACTACATTCCACATCCTTAATCCTACCCAATACCTAAAATTAACAACAACTATTAATAAGCAGTAATTAGGAGTTTATTTAGCCAAAAGTTGTAGTTAATAGTGAGAACTGGACCTTAAAGCAGGTCATTTTTTTTTTAATGTGTTCTAATATTGGGTTGGAGGCCCCTACAACAGATTTAAATGCATCTACGGTCAGAAAACATTATTTTCCCAGAACACACATTTATACATAAAGTCATTTGTCCATGATCTTGAAACGGTTCTGTTTTGATCATAATGTCTGTAAACCCCTCCTTTCCATAAGCCTGCTCTGCTCTGATTGGTCAGCTGGCCAAGCCTGTTGTGACTGGCACAGAGAGGAGTACTTGAGCAAGTTATTAAGCGCTACTATTTGTGTTGCTAAATCCACAGTTGTTTTTAATGTCACGGGTTGAAGCGACCCCAATAACGTCATATTTAGTCCCTGGAATGCGAACTCCGACCAAAGGTGTATTTTACACCCCCTGAAGGGACCCCCTTGAAACACGATTGGGCCAGTTTTGCGTCGCAATTGGGTGGGTTTTGTTGTATCAACCTGGCAACCCTAGCAAGCACCTTTACATAACGCAATAATATAGTGCTCCAATTCGTCCTTAAAACAATGACATAACATTTTAACAATTATGCAAGCGAATCAAGCTCACAGCTAAAGTTTAGCTGCTAAACTGTAAACATTTCACAAAACAATAATGGTACACATGTTAGCCAAGTGCTAACGTGACTAAATGATGAAACAATACAGTTTGTAAATGAAAATATGTCTACTGTAATGTCTGAAGAAAGACAGACAAAAGACGCTGCGTGTCTTAACTTTTAATCAGAACGCAGAACAGCTGTATCACAGGAGCACCAAACTTGCTCGTCTGCCTACTCTCCGTATTAACACTATAACTGCCGGTGCAGCAAAATAAACAGCAATTTCACAATGATTATAAAGTCTGTGCGCTACACTACATTATTACATTATTAAACAAAGTAGTTAGAACAACAACAGCCTACATTAATCAACACATTCTTAGGAAATAGTGGGTTCACAGCAAATTATAAGAACTTGCAGCAATTTCAGCAAGACAGTAATATCGTACCTGGAAACCCAAAGCTGCACTAGGTATACAACACATATTAGCACAAAAAACTAGATATGTTGAGCAATCAATTGAGAATGTACACATAACGTATCAACTGCACTTACAGGTTGTGGTACAGAGGTGCTTGTTCGTCCAAATAAAGAAGACTAGAATCCAAAGGATTCAGGCAGGCGGGACTATGCTAATGTGTTACTGAGTGATGTAGTACAGTAACAGGCAAAAGATTTGAAAATATAACGACTCGTTAAGGTGATTCTGAGTCAACTCTTTCTTTTGAAAGACAATATCTTTATGTATAATGTACTTTTTTGATTAACAACTTCGCAGGCTATTTACATTGAAGGATAGCTATGTTACAAACTGCAAAAAAGATATTTTCCGAAAACCCATATGATCTGCTCTTTAAAATAAAGTGTAACCAGTGCATTTATGCGTAATTTTAAACAACGTTATAAATGTACAGTATGAAAAATGGGTATTCATTTTGAGATTTGCTCAACTTTACTTTTAATATTATTAAATGATTAGTGTTTTTAAAGAATAACAATGACAAAGGTAATCAAAATATAAAAAATAGAAGAAAATGCATAGACTGACGGACGGACAGTCAGACAGACAGATAGATAGACAGATAGATTAGTAAAACTGTCTAAAACATAGTCTTTTCTGTTCAACAAAAATTGCAAAATATGCTGATATTTTTACAGATGTAGCTAAGAAACTGAACAGAAGTTACAGTTATTTCTGGATATCTTATTGAAGTGTATTAAACAAAACTACCAACAAAAGTAACCACAATGAGCTAAAGGACACAGCAGAAAGAGCTTCCATATCTGACAGTCTGACTCTTAAAAAACCCATAATATTGAGTAACACTCATAAACCAGCAATTTGTTACTCGAGCATGCTTCATTATTGGTCTGAGTCACAACTCCTGTTGCTTTTGTGTGTATCATACTGTATTGCAATTGGCAGGGATTGCATTAGAATGGATTGTTTCTTTGAGCTGCTGGGATCCATATTTGTGTTTGTTTCAGCTATAACTGCCCTGTTTAAAATCTAGATGTGGTCTAAAATCTGAAATGAGACCACCACTATCAAATCATGAGAAAACGTTCCTGCACACAAAGCATCCCAAGCCGCCCCCTCCTCCTTATATTGTTTAGATTTACCCATCGTTCCCAATGAGGCCTTCCCAATTCTCTCTCTCACTCAATGCACAAACACACACATACACACCTTCCTTCCAGCCGTGAATTACAGCACATCTCACCCTCATCCCAAAAATGATTCATTTTTCTATTACAGAGATGACTGTGTGAAATGAGCTATGTAATCAATACCATACGTTTGTAAACAGCTCCAGTTCTCCAGGGAACCTCTTTTTTTACTTCATGCTCAAATAATCTGCGCCCTGTCAAAACCAATGGAGGGGCCCCTCGTCTTACAATGTGTTTACAAGGGCAATTTAGCCGCCTGCAAATAAAATTACCTTACACTGGTATGTGTACACACCGGTATTCCTTTTAGATTAGCTAAGAATGGGAAGAAGATGTAAGGTTTATCAATAAAGGCACTCATACACTTTTTTCTACATGCATGTGCAACACTTTGTTGTCCCTATGTAGTCATTTTTTGTTTGTGTGAGATGTTGATGTCTTGATTGGTGTGAATAAAATGCTCATGCTCAACCAATCAGCTCTCATTAGTCCTTACAGCCAGCCAATCAGATGCTGGCATTTCACCCTGATCAACAGAATTCTCAGAGCTGCCCAGTTCAGGCAGAAAAGATGGTGTTCAAACTCATTATAGTATGTTTTAAAAGGACAGTTCACTTTGAATGGAAAATATGTCATCATTTCCTCATCCTCATGTCAAAGGACTTTATATTTTTTCCTTAGAACACAATAGAAGATGTTTTGATGAATGTTCACACTGCCTTTTTCCATAAGTAAATTATGACAGTAAATTATGACTTTTCATTTTTGGGTATTTTACGGGTTATGGGTTTATGGGTTATGATTTAACCCAGGAGGCACACAATGTCATAAGACACTGGTATTTGGTTAAATTTCGTTGCGACATTGGGTGACCAAAATTCAATGTCAGTTCAACGTCTAATGGCAATGTTAATTTGTAACCAAAATCCAACGTTAAGTCAACGATAAATTGACGTCAAATACTGACGTCAAATTTGACATCCGGTGCCTTATTTATAAACCACGATTTTCATAAACATTGAAAACATGGACGTATAAGACAATTTTAAAAGTGTGCAAAGGTCATGGAAATGAATAAGTTCTTTAAAAAATAATTGACATTTTTTATAATCAATATACATTTTTGTAGTTACGTCAAGCTCCAAAACATTTTAGGGTATAAATTCCTGAAAAAATGCTTTTTTTTTTTTTTTTTGTGAGTGAGTGAGTGAGTAAGCAAGCAAATAAATAAATAAATAAATAAATAAATAAATAAATAAGCAAGCAAGCAACACCAACTTGAAAAGTCTTTTAAATTTAATGCCATTAAAAACCATAAACACTGAAAAATATTCAGTTATTGTAACTTTTAGAAATATGAGATTTAATTTATTTTTATTTATTTAATTAATTGAATACACTGCCACTTCTAGCTTCCGTAAATTACAAAAAAAAATTGAAAATGAGTAGCTTTGTCAATATAACAGCATTACAAAATAATATTTTTGAGAATGAAGGGCCTTGGATTGAAATTTATTGGAAAAAGCATTTCTCAGAGATATTTCCTGTCATTCCTGTCTGATTTGTTAATCTTGTTATCCATACTCCATTGTGATGTTCATACCCGCTTGCTTACTCTGTAAAGAATGACATTTGAGAGGCTGCTATATTTTCAATGCAGTGTTAAATAAAGCAAACACGCTAAAAACAAAAAAAAAAAAACACACACACATCTCTCTTAGTGCCAGGATGGGAATCAGTGCCAAGCTAAATTTACATTAAAGGACTTCCTGTAAGGCAACATTATTTAAAGAGCGGAGGTCTATCCTGAAAGGAAAATTACTATAAAGCTTTGTTCAGAAAGCAAAAATGTGGTTTTTGGCATAGCCAACTCAAATCTGTTAAGCCTTTTGTAGACTGAACAGCAAAAGAATATATGAAATTGTCTGTAGCACAAACAGTATAGCATAATGGTAGCAAGGTCATTGGTTTGATTCCAAGTGAATGCCTGAATTATGGAAAAAAAAAAAAAAAAATATATATATATATATATATATATATATATATATATAGCTTGAATTCAAGGCAAGTCACTTTGGATTATATATATATATATATATACTGCCCTCCAAAACTTTGGAAGTTTGAAAACACCCCTGGCAAAGTGTGGTTTTAGACATTATCAGAATAAATCCTTATAATTTTTTGGTGCAAATACATTAAAGTAACTTGACATTATCACTGAAGACCAGCAATAATAATTTTCATTTTGATTACATAATAAT
>JAHKKF010485681.1:0-13704 GCA_019740295.1 Labeo calbasu | reverse complement strand
TTTTGACTGTAGATTTTATGTTGATTTGTTCTTTTTTATTTATAAAAACTGTACAATTAACAGCATTTTACTGTAATATTACATGAAATGTCTGGTTAGATTTTTTATAGTTTTCCTTGTATATAGTACTGGTACTGTTAACCTTTAAAAAAAATCTGTAGCATTTTAACAGTTATTTTAAATTTTACATTTATGCTAAAAAATGCAATTAAAAAAACAACATAAAATATAACTTAAAATCCAATAACAACTGCATATAGTAAGAGGAAAAATAAATTTTGAACTAAAATATAATTAAATGTAATTTGTCATGCAGGAGCGTCTGGAAACATCTTTAACATACCATTACCGTTCAAAAACATAATTTTCACAGTGCTGTAATGTTATGTGAATTTTCTTTTTAAAAGTATTATAGCTTCACTATAAGTTTTTTTTTGCAGTAAAACTACATTTATTGTCTATTAAATGTTAAAACAGTTAAGTAGTATTTTTAAATAAAAATTACAAACATTTTTAACAGTAAATCATAACAAAAATCAAGAAACATACAATTTCACTGTTTTTATCTACAAATCACAAGGTAATTCACACTTTTCATATATTAATTTTGCAATAAAATTTAGTGTATTTCTTGTTAATTGTAATATTTTTTTTTTACCCTACATGGTAATGTAACTAACATTTAACATTTCGGTAACACTTACAATAAGGTTCATTAGTTAACATAAACTAAGAATGAACAATACTTCTACAGCATTTATTAATCTTAGTTGATGTTAATTTCAGCATTTACTCAGTCATTATCAAAAGTTGTGTTTGTTAACATTAGTTAAAGCACTGTGAATTAACATGAGCAAACAATGAATGACTGTATTTTTTAACTGAATACTAAAATAAATGTATTTTTTCCATTGTTTGTTCATGTTAGTTAATACATTAACTAATGTTAACAAATGACACCTTATTGTAAAGTGTTACCAACATTTCCTACAGTGTGTCATGATTTTTAAGGTTAGTACACAAACTCATGTCATGTCTTTTGAAGTTTGGCTGTGTGTTCATACTAATTTTGTGTTCAGGTATGGTCTGTATTTTCATTTGTTCATTTGTTTGGTTAAATTTTCTAGATTAGTTGTGTTTTGTGATTGGTGCCCATTTGCTTCTCTTGCCTTCTAGTTTTTGTGCCCTTTAGCTTCAGTGTATTCAAGCCCTCAAGTTTCTTTCATCCTATATCAGACATTGTTCAGTGTTGAGATATTGACTGGTAAGTTCTTGTTTTTTGTAGTTAATATCATAAGCCTTGTTATACGTTATAAAATGGCAGTTTTACTCAAAATTGAACAATTAAAAAGCAAAAAGTATGTGTTTATTCTCTTCCCTTCCCAGAAGGCAGTAACATAATTTATTGATAAGGTTTGGTTTTATTTCTGTTCTTCCTCTGGCCGGCTAAAAGCCGTGAATCCTTCGGCCTACCCTGAGGATAGATTTTAACAACTCTTTCAGATGAGGCCTCCAACAGAGCTTGGCACCGTTGCCCTGTGTTTGTTTAGGACTCAGATGGCACTGACACAAGGGTGGCTGCTGGTTCTCCAGCGCTTCTGCAACTCTCAGCAATCCCAGAGCGCTGAGAGGGGAAACTAGGACAACAGTATCAATGGCCTCTAGCAAAATGTTTTGTGTGTGTGTGTATCTGTTGTGTATGTGGGTGTGCCTCAAAAAAAAGACTGAGAAAAGAACCAGGGCAGAAAGAGAGAGAGGGGAAGTTTTGTGAATAAAACAAAGCACAAAGCAAACACTGTATAAAACAACTGTGCGTTAAGCTTACGGGCAGCTAGAGTTCTTCCTCTCCGCTTTCCTCTTCTCCCTCCGTTTTCTTTCTTCTCTCTCTCTCACTTCCCGCCCCACCCGCCAGTCCCCAACTGTTGCCGTCTCCGGCGGGTTGTCTGTGGGTTGGCACGTTGCTGGGGTTCTGCCCACTGGCACTGAGGATCCGGTGTACGCCACATGGCACCAACGTGTTCTCAGAGACCCTGTTCCGCTTGGCCTTTCCCTCCGTCACACGTAGAAGGATGCAACTGTTTCACTTTGTTTGCGCAAACAAACGCATTTATTTATTAACAACTTTTATACAACAAAATATAAATGAAAATTGAAAGATATGTCTCTTTTGGGAGTTTGACTACTTTAAACTGATTAACAGTAGCTTCTAACAGTCAGATCTCTTCACTGTGTGACTTTGCTTGTGCAAACAAACATATAACCTGTAAACAACTAAATATAAAAGTCAATCTTTCAATTTTGCTTAGCTTTTTAGTACATCGTTTTACCAAGTGTTTGAACTAAGACCATTTTAAATTATTAACAACTTCTATCAATCCATGTCTCACTTTGTTTGCACAAATGAGCATGTTTATTAAAAATAGTTTTGCAATCAAATCTAAACCAACATTAAAATAATGTTTGGCTTCTATTTTTAGCAAGTGTCTTGAAATTTGAAAATTCTGAACTATCGACAGCTATCAACCTTTTCACAAGCAAATATAAACACAAACGGATAGACAAATATAAATGAAAGATTTGTTTTTAGTACCTAGTTTTATTAAGACTTTGAAGATTTCACTGTTTTAAACTTTAATTATCAAAACGTTTTACCAATATTTGTCTAACCGGCAGAATGAAGTGATTTTGTTTTATTTGCTCAAACAAAACAACCTTTAAACAACATGATATAAACAAAAAAACGAAAGTTGTTTTTAGTTTCATGTTCATGTTCGCTTTGTGCAAACAAAAATATTTATTAACAAACAACAATTGTAATTAGTTTTAGCTAGTATTCTGAACTTTATCAACAACCTCTAAACTATGGAAGCACGTTTTCACCACTGAATAGAAAATAGAGAAAGTAATTGCGACTTTTATCTCATAATTCTGACTTTTCTCACAATTCCGAATTTACATATCGCAATTCTGACCTTTTTTCTTAGTACTGTGTGATACAGACTCGCAATTCTTTTTTTTCTCAGAATTGTAAGATATAAACACGTAGTTCTGAGTTCTTTTTTTTTTTTAGAATTACGAAACTCAAAATTGTGAGTCATAAAGTCTGTATTGTGTGATATAAACTCAAAATTGTGATATATAAAGATATAAACTCGCAATTCTTTGCCAAATACAAGTTTTTTCTTGCGAATTCTGACTTTATGTCTCGAAGTTGCTAGTTTGTATTCAGCTATTCTGACTTCACAACTCTTATATGTGAGCTTATATCATGCAATTGTGAGAAAAAATGTAAACTCGCAATTGTGAGAAAAAAAGTCAGAACTGTGAGATAAAAAGACGCAATTACCTTTTTTAATTTTTTTATTTAGTGGTGGAAATAGGCTTCCATACTAAACAGATGAACTATCCATCAGCACACAGCAAACCACAAGGCACAGAAGACTTATACGTAAGTGTAACTTGATTAAGTACGAAGGTTTTTTTTTTTCTCCTCCCTTTACTAGTTCCAGCGCTTAGCAACTGTTTCCACATTCAGGCTGCGTTGCCTGCCCTGGTTGTGCTGTGGCATACAGACTCCTTTGGTGCCTGGTTCCTCCCTGTTTGACTTTGGGCTTCACAGCTCCGGCTCTTTGTTTACGCTGACAAGAGGAGCGGGGCACTGACCTGGAAAAAGTGGCCAGGACGGGTTGTCTTGTAAAGGGAGGAGGGAGCTGGAAAGGAGGGGAGGATATTGTGGTTGATGTATAGACTCCTCCTGAGAGCTTTCGTCCTAGCCAACGACTGCTGAGGCTGTAGCTCCACCACATTCTCTTGCTGTCTCTGTCCACCAGCCTGTTTTCGTCGATGCCCGTTTTCCTGTCAGGTTGTCTGTCTTTTCTGAAAGTTTAATGTATGCCTGTCAAGACCTCACAAAAGATCACTTTGGAGTTGTGCGCCATTCAGAACGGAATTTAAAATGGCAATTTAAAGGAATAGTTCACCCAAAAATTAAAATTTAGCTGAAAATGTACTCACCCTCAGGCCATCCAAGATGTAGATGAGTTTGTTACTTCATCGGAAAACAGATTTGGAAAAATTTAGCATTACTTCCCTTGTAAGAAACAGTTCCAAAACAATGAAGGGATTTAATGCTACATTTCTCCAAATCTGTTCCAGTGAGAAAGCAAACTCATCTACATCTCAAATGAATTCATTTTTTGAATTTTCACTATTCCTTTATTTCCAGTTTAGTTTCTGAATGAAAGTGAAACTGAAGTAAGCAGGATGCAGAATTGTACTTTCTTAAATTCAAATTCAAAATACAACTTGAATAAATGCTATATGTGTATTTTTAAAAATAATACATTTGATTTTTTTTAGAAAAAATTAATAAATTAAACGTTATCATACACATAACATTTTTAAAGAAGTGTGATTTAATTTATGCATGCCTTATAAGATTCCATATTTTGTCATTTATAGTTATTAATATTTATTTTAATTAATAAAAAATAAAATTATGTATGCATTTTTAAATTAAATGAGGCATGTATAGAGTAGATCACTTTATTATATTATATTATATTATATTATATTATATTATTTATAAAACATGATACTATAAAATGTGATGGACATTTTGTGGTTTTCATGGCTGTGTTAATTTGAAAGTACTGGACTGAAAGAAAAATATAATCTGGTAAATATACTAATGCATACAAAAAAATAAATAAATAAAAATGTTAAAATTGCAAAAATTGTGTTTTCTGATCAAATTTCTGTTGTGTGATTGTTGAATTTTTAAAATTTCAACTTTCAAGTTGTAAGTAAATTTATGCACCCATTATAAGATTCAATATTTTGTAATTTAAAGATATTAATATTTATTTTAATTAATAAAAAGAGATAATTGTTACAATGAAAATTATGCATTTTTAAATTAAATGAAGCATGTACAGAACAGATCACTATATTATATTATATTATATTATATTATATTATATTATATTATATTATATTATATTATATTATATTATATTATATTATATTATAAAACATGATAATATAAAATGTGATGGACATTTAATGGTTTTCATGGCTGTATTGATTTGAAACTATTGGACAAAATATATATATATATATATATATATATATATCTGGTAAATATTCAAATGGATTAAATAAAAATGTATAAATTGCAAAAATTGTGTTTTGCTAATCAAATTTCTGTTGTGTGATTGTTGATTTTTTTTTAAACGTCAATTCAGGAAGTTCCACTTCTTATCAAAATTTTAAATCCTTGATTGCATCACTACAATTGTTGCAACTGCTTGCTTTCTACAGAGCACAATGGAGTCTCATTTAGCTTGTTCAAGGCCTTCTTTGTGAGGTCTTGTCTCATCCTTGTTGTCCCATGGGGGGCCCGGTGGTATTTTTACCCTTTTTGGAGGCTGAAGATTCTTCTCCACTTGCGTAGGGCTCTAATGAGATGGAGTGAGAGCTCAAGCAAGCCTTAATTAAGCCAAGTATGCACAGAGCGTGGCAAAAAAAGAAACACGCACACCGTCCATACATTAACTCGATCTCACCTCAATGCACATTCTCCTCTCTGTGTGTTTTTTTTCTTTTCACGTAGGTTGCACAAACAACAGATGGCTTCGACGCCAACCTGTGGAAGGACAGCATATTCAAATCCAAGGTCACACGTTATCTTTGCTTCACCCGAGCTGCCACCTCCAAAAATGTAAGTGAAAACGTGTACGTTTTAACACGCTCATTGCGAGTTTCTCTGCAGTTTCTTCACACGCCGTGATAGAGCGCGTTTGCCCCGTTCGCTTCAGTCCGTCCCTCATTAGGGTTCTGCTCAGATCTTTGATCACAAACTCCTTCAAAATATGTTCCGTCCTTTAAAGTGAAGTATCTAAACCGAATGCAAATACTACTCTGAATTTAGAATGGTTTGAGAATCTTTTTTCACTTGATGTATGAAGTCCCAGCTTGCATTTGAAAATTTGTTGATGATCTCCGGATCTCCCGAAGGAATTTGGTTTATGATTATTCATAAACGCAACTCTGCGCATTAGTAGTTTACGATTTCATTTGGCTCAATTAACCTGGTCCCTGTAGACAGTTTGGATACCTCCCAGCCATTCATCAAAGATGGAGAAAACATCCAAAAAATGTCAAACTTTTTGGTTATGGGGATTCTTGCTTATGAAATATGACACATCAAACAGCCATCCAATATGCCTGCTAAAGGAGCACCTATTTTAAAAGATTCCTCTGTGAATTGAAACTATTTGAACATTTAACTCTCATTTGCCTGAGCTAAATTGAGAATGAGCGCCTTTTTATGTGCAGGTATCTGTCTTGAAAGTGAAACAGGTGGTCCAGTCATGCTGTTCAGGTTATCGGTCTTCATTTAAGGTGAACAATGCAAAGCTTCAGCTGCCTTACTGTTATTTTTCCTCCATTTGCTGTGTAAGCGAAGGCGACAAATAACACATGTCTGTTTAGGAAACATTCTATACTTGTTCTCTGTCTAGGATTAACGTTCCTAAAAATATGCATTTGTTTAAACCGACCTTGTGTTCATAACTGAGCTTAGCCTGCTGATGGGTTGCTTGTAGTGTTTGTGAGGATCCGAAATAGGCTGTGGCTAATCAGCTTGTTTTGGTGGGTCATTGTTATTCAGTGTTACATCTCACCAGCACATCTGGTTTTCTTTTATATGCGCTGTTGCAACAAAGCATCTTTTACTGATTAATTAGTGATTATTTTTTAATACGGTTTTATCTTAGCCCAAATCCAAATCTAGTGATTTTATTTACAATGTTTTTCTTTCACTTTTATAAATGGATAATGCTGCCTTTTTTTCTTTTTTTTTTTTTTTTTTTTTTAAAGCTGCCCATGTTTTGTAAACTAATAAATGTCATGATGTATGTGATATTTCATGCCGCATTCAAGGGGTAGCCTAAAACACACAGGTGTGATTATACATTCAACACTCCTATCACATGGTAAATCATTAATCTTGTGTTAACAATTGGGCTCAAAAATGGATCTGTCTGCAGGAAAATTGTGTTCCTCTTTAAAGCATGTAAATGTCTGTACTCATACAGTTTGTCATACCATTAATTTTGGGCAGGGCCGTAACGGTGATTTGACTTTTAAATACTTCGTCACATATGTACTTTCCCTCAGTGTTCAAGACAAGGCCTTTATTTTGGGCATATTGGCCATAAACAGTTAGTTAATAATTTGACAAATACTGTACAGTTTGGCCCTTCTTAAAATCAATGTAAAATCAAAATTTACCCTATTTACTTTCTTAATGCATTATTTTAGTGTTGCACTGAAAAAAATTGTATTCAAACAGTTTTCACTCAGAAATTGCTTGCATGTTATTTGACTCATTTTTAATAAAAATGTAAAGATTTTTTCCTTTCAAACAACTTTCCATTTTTCCTGACGTCGCTTAGGCCATGTGGGATTTTGGTTGGTGTTAGCCAACAGCCAAGTTATGATTTCTATTTGGAATTACAACATTGTATAAAAAATTTTATAAAATAAAGGACACTGTATAAACAAGCTCCTCTGTTTAAAAAACTGTAGAATATAAAGGAATCAAACTGTAAAGTTTGGTGTAAGTAACATCGAAGTGGAAATTTTTGGCTAAGTGCATGAGATAAATTTTGAGAAAATCACCTATGATATGTATTATAATATAAATCTACATGTGCACATAGGTAAAGTGCAATGAAGTAAACAATTAAAAGTGCACTCAAAAAAATAAAAAAAACTCTTTGGCTGAACTTGATTCGATCATGGACAGTGGTTGAGTTTACTCAGTTTAAGTGTTGCCAAGTGTGTGGTTTTCCTGCGGATTTGGGCTACTTTTACATTGTTGCTGTGGGTAGTAGGACCCAAGTAACGTCATATTTAACCCCTGAAATGCGAATTTACCAGTGGAACCCTGACACAAAAACATGCATTGCATGAAGTGGCTGGTTTTAGCTGGTCAATCCAGCTGTTCTCCCAGCTTGACCAGCTAAGATCAGCCTGACCAGCTAAGGAAGTGGCCAAAACCCCTCTAATATCAGCCTGCTGACTAGCCGTAGCCAACTAAGACCAGGCTGGATGACCAGCTAAAACCAGCCAACAGTTTTAGCTGGGGTTTTTTTTTTTTGTCAACAGGGAACTTACATGAAATATTTGAGAGATAACATGTTTCCATCATGTCGAACAACTTTCCATGCAAATTCAGCCAAACGCTTATAATAACACATTAGCAAGTAAAATATAACTTTTCTTTACACATATGATGTTAGTTGTTGGTAGTTTAAGGATGGTACTGTCCATGTGCTACCACTGGAGTTGCTTTTTTAATTAAACTCAACCTAAGTACATGCTAAATGGTAACTCACCCAAAAAACACCAACATAGCAGAAAGTCTTTTAAAATGCCAACATAATAGTCTTTATTTCAACATTTCATTTTCTCTCCACATATTCAGCCCTCTGCAAAGCATGGTGTGCATTATAAAACTAATTTTGAGCCACTTTACTGAAACATGTTCCTTCAAAATAAATAAAAAAAAAAGTGCAATCATGTTTGAATGAAAAGCCTGATACAATGGTGTTAAATCAAAGTGAATTGTTTAAAGTGAACAGCATCAACAGCAAATCTTTTTTTTTTTGAGTGTGTACTTATTTCACAACATATTATTAAAAGCCAAACAGCCCAAAATCTCAAAACTGACCAGAAAAAACATGTTTTTGTCTGTCTTGGTGCTTTATTGTTATCGTAGCAGCAAAACTACGTACATCTCCTGCGTCTCATAATGGTTATGATATTCAGAGGTGACGTCGCAATCCACTGTGGCTGGTTTACCCCGGCCAATTCCAGCACGCTTCTGCCTGTTGATCAAGTTCAATGAGAGCTGCAGTTTTAGTATGTAGCACATCATTCCCCTCTGCCACCTCTCCAGCGTGGAGTCTTAAAATGTGTGTCTGCACTGTTTTGAAGTCCCTGACGCTAATAAAACATGGCAGCGCCATCAACAAAGGCTATTTTGTCTGTCAGTCAAAGTGGCCCCCACTGTAATTGTCTATGACAAAAACAGATTCTACAGAATTAGCCAGTGAATTATGTGGTGGGAAGTAAACAGTTTGTGATTTATCATACTCAGGGTTGGAGGTAGATGGCCCTTTGTCAGGTCCTGATGGGAAAAATCTCTCCCGCGTCTTTTATTAAAAAAAAAAAAAGTGTTAAAAAGAAAAAAAAAAAACAGGCCTCATGCATAGTAATAGCATTCATCCATATTTGTACCCTCAAGTCAGAACTATGAATAAAAATGGTCTGTAGTGGTAATAACTGCCGGGTAACAGTAACGACGGCATCCAGAATGTCGGACTCATCACGTCACGCCACGCTAGCTGCACTCTTTCAGGGCTTTCGCTGGATTATTGCTATTTATTACTGCGAAAAATGGAACCATAATGAGTGCGGGCTGGGAAGGCTGAGGGAAAAAGTCATGCTTGAAAATGTCAACTAAACAGCTCCTGATTGTTTTCAAGTACTCCCTGTTCTGAAGCACAAGCAATTTGGCCTGCCACCGACTGGCCCGAGCGCGGGCCTGCCATGTCTGAAGATGATGGCTAGCGCACAGGTGCTTGCATGCTTAAAAGAGGGCAGCGATTCAACAAATTTGTGTGTGCGCGCGTCCGCGAAATACAACGGCGGCCTTTTCGTCGTAGGTGCGGATCATGCATAATTGAAAGACGAAATTTTAACCCTGCGAAGTGCTTTCATATGCTCATATATTCATTATTATGTCACTAAATTTTGTGGCAGAAGCAATTATGCAACGTGGTCGTGGACATGAAGTTGATCGACTTGAAGGACTGTTTGCCAGAGGGCTTCACTCCGATCCAAGACACCACGGATACCCGTAAGCACAGTTTCTGTCTCTCTCTTCTCTCTCTCTTTTTTTTTTGCTTTCATCCTCTCTTTTTCTCGCTCTCCTCTCTGTAGTCATCCTGAGGGAGCGCTTCTCCAGAGGTTGTGAATGTGAATGTTTCATGGGCTCAGGTTTAGCTTAATTTATGATAGTGCGAGAGAGTAAAATAAACATTTTGCCCCGGAGGTAGGAGGAGAGGAGAACGATGAGTCATTGTTTATCTCTGCCAGAACCCAGCTTTTCTTTATGATGTGCTTATTTATTTATGTATTTATTTGTGCAGAGCGGGAGTGGATGGTGGTTATCTAATATTAATGAAATGCATTCCCTTGATGCTTTAGTGCTTTTTGAGTGCTATGTATTTCTCCCCTTCTCGTCTTCTCTCTTCTCCTCTCACCGCGCCTTTGAGAACGCCGCAATATTATTTCGGCATTGGGAGTGAGGGCAGCATGTTTATTATTTTCATTATTATTGCATTTACACGGCCCTCGCCCCGGTGCCGCCTTGAAACGAATGGGGTGGGCTCAGGAGTAATATGGCCGAGTCTGGTAGCGGGTTCTGGAGGAATGACTAAAAAGAAGACGGGCGCTGATTTTAATGCGCCGCTTTATTGTAGCAAAGCCATGTTTAATAGATGCCTCAGCCACTGTATTGCCATTTCACTCTCAGTCAAGTCGCTTATATCCTTCTTACACACATATTTGATGCTGAAGATTCCCCTCTAGCACCCACTGACATTTTTATGTAATTATGATGGGCTTTCATATACTTATATGTGCCTTGAGCTTCAAAACTCCACATAGGTTGCATTCAAATATTAATGCACATATATATTTAGCTCATCTCTCAGAATAAATTGTTAGGAAATAGGCAGTTTTTATACGTATATATCGTTGGGTCATTGCTTAGAAAGCTTCCCAAGGACAAACAGGTCAAGCAATATGTTTGTGAGGGGATTGATGCATAATGTAGGTTTTAGTTATGAGTATATGGGACTGTGGCGTATAAAAGCACTCTGGTTTAAATGCAGTTAGACTGCTGATAAATGAAAGACATAATTAGGGCTGTTTATGTTATGACTGTTATATCTCTTTCTCTCTCAGAGGAGCAGGCTTTGAGGAAGGAGAGACTGTGTGTGAAGCTGGTCCCCAGGCACAGCGCCGATACGGCTATATGCGATGTGGTTATACAGGGGAAATCAAAGCAAGGCCTCACTAATTATACATTTATGGGGTAAGATATCATATCTTTGGCTAAACCGAGCGAGTTGGTATGACAAGGATGACATGTTTTTTTGAGAGTTATTTGTGTGTATTTCATGCAGATGGTTCGGTCACTATTCCCTGTGAGGGTAAAGGAGTACTAAAGTAAATATCCTGAAGCCATGCTTATTATGCTGTCTGAATCGTCATTTTTAAACCGAAGTGGATTGTTCTTCTGGTCTGTTTGTGTGTGTTTTTTGACCAGCTCCTGTTTTCTCTAGTGCACCTCAGTGCCTGCGGCCTGCTACAGGCATTATGGGCGCTTGCTTTACTGATGATGCTCTTCCGACAGCGTTTAAGGCCACCGCTGATATGTCTTACAAACATCATATACTATCTTATTGACAATATACACCATACTCATACTATATAGAGTAAGCAAGTGTTGTTTGTTGGGGCATTGCTGTTCAAAAGTTTGAGGTCAGCAAATGTAAGACCTTTTTTTAAATGTATTTGAATTCTCATATTTTCATCAAGGCTGCATTTATTTGACTAAAAATTAGGGCTGCCACTAACGACTTTTTATATCGATTAATCTATCGACTAATTTAACAATGAATTTCCCACACACACACACACACACACAAAAATAAAATATCAACGAATTTATTTAGGAGAAAAATGTAAATACATAATACCTCTGAAAAAAAAGAAAGAAATAAAAAATAATATATTCATTTTTTTAAATAAATCAACTAATTGGAGCCACTTTTGATTATTAATTAAGTAATGGAAAACAGAATTTGGTAAAAATAAAATTGTAAAGCTCATTTAATTAGACACATTTTTGAATAATCAAATTTAATTGAACTATTAAAACAGAGTATAGAAAAATTAGAACAGATTTCATAGAGCCCTAATTCTAATTAATTTCTTGTGGTAATAAAAATAGATGTAAGTGAACAGTAGACTTTAAAATTACTTAAAAATGTATATATAATAGCAATGAAGCAATAATAATTAGTTTAAATAAAATATCAAAAGCAAGAAATCATATGGTTTTATTGAACAAAACTGTTAAAATACATAATGTATTATAAACAATAGAGCTAACGTACATTACGCATTACAACAAAAGCCTGCAGAGGGCGGCAACGGCCTGACAACTATTTTTACACTTTAATGCGCGGTCTAATCCTTGTTTAATATTGACTTAACATAATTTAATTCAAATGTCCACTTAATCTTTAATATGTAGTTATTTCTTTACGACAGAAATGCTATAGCCACAGGAATTTAATGAATATGTGGACATAAAAACGTGTAAACTCAGAGTGAGGGTATGAGCTTTTATTTTGAAATCACGATGAACTAACTGTTCATTGAGATATTGTTGTACTCTCCTGAGGTTGCGGAGGTTTATAAATGATTTACCTTACAAATCTGATGAAATGGCACCCATTGTGTTCCCAGATAAGCCTTATAATAATAAACCCAAACTCACAGCAACATGCAGAGATGGGGTTTGAGACGCTACACACAGGTAAATGATACAGTTCCTGTGAATAAAGATTTATTGTGAATGAAGCCACTCTGACACGCACATACTTAACATACACGCATGTAAATAACTGAAGCAAAAACGTCAAACCTGCATATTAGCATATATTTATTTAACTGAATCATAGCGTTTGTGAATTCACAATTATGCTTAATAATGATGTGTAAATTAGATTAATATGTTGTGCAGCCTGGGAGAACAGTCTAATAATGCGTTTCATGGGTTCTCGTCTGTGAAATGCACCACTTCCGGTAATTTGCTGGTTGTTTGACGTGGGCAAAATGAAACTTAAAAAATGGAATAGTCGATTAGAATCGACGATTCGCTACAGCCCTACTAAAAATACAATAGTAATATGGTGAAAAATTATTAAGTTTTTTGTTCTATTTTTACATTAACAATGTAAGTTATATATTTTTTTTTTATTAAAGCCAAGTATGAATCTCATCAAGTTAGTGTTTTTAAGCATTTTACATTTTAAACAATATATTTTATTTGTGAACTATGTTCAGCTATTCTTTTTTACTTAAAACTCACTTAAAACTCCCACAGGTCATGTTTTCATGACATTTTAAGTCGTATTTTGACATCACAAAGTGGTTAAGTCTTTCCATTAATGCCATTATTTTTTTTCATTCAGACTGAATGTCTGAATGTCACAAACGTGCAAGGATACAAGAGTCAGGATTTACTGAATGAACCAATCACAGCCGAACACAGCTAGCCATATCCAATTATTTCGTGATGGAGGCATTGCCTTCTCTCTCGTGACTTTACCCCATTCATTCTCAATTACCCCCCAACCAAACCCACCGCACACTTTAGAGCAGGGGTCACCAAACTTGTTCCTGGAGGGCCGGTGTCCTGCAGAGTTTACCTCCAACTTTCCTCAACACACCTGCCTGGAAGTTTCAAGTATACCTAGTAAGCTGGTTCAGGTGTGTTTGATTAGGGTTGGAGCTAAACTCTGCAGGGACACCGGCCCTCCAGGACCGGGTCTG
>JAHKKF010485672.1:0-10323 GCA_019740295.1 Labeo calbasu | reverse complement strand
ATAAATTATTTATTGTAATTAATTTTTTCATTTATTTTTGTTTTAATTTTGAAAAAACACTGCATTTAAAAATATTTTATATGCATTATATATTGTATGCACGCACACACACACACACGCACTTTTAAATACATAATACTAAATACACTTTAATTTTAAATGCATAATAAATAATAAATACATATTTTTTTATTTTAATTAGTTTGTTTTTGATTTATTTTGTTTTAATTTTGAAAATGTATATTGCATTTAAAAATATTTGTATGCATTATGTACACACACGTTTTTAAATACATAACAGTACGAAATACACTTTAATTTTAAATGCATAATAAATGATAATTTTTTTTTTTATTGATTTTAATTTATTTTGTTTTAATTTTGAAAAAAGTATTGCATTTAAAAATATCTATATGCATTATATACGCACACATACACACATTTTTAAATACATAACAATACTTAATACACTTTAATTTTAAATGCATAATAACAATAAATAATTTATTTTAATTAATTGTTTTTAGTTTATTTTTATTTTGAAAAAATATATATATTGCATTTTAAAATATTTATATGCATTATGCACACACACACATTTATTTGTTGTATATGTACAGGAAACATTTTAGTGTTGCAGTTTAGCATTTGTTAGTGAGGGATGAAGAATGTTATTTCTTCGTGTCGTGGAAAGAGACTCTTAAATGTATATTAAGGGTAAGCCACAAATTACCATTTAGGGGAAATCTGCAGCTCTTTGTTCTCTTTTTAAAATACTGCCGATGGGACCTCCTGATAGGATCCGTGACGTAAAGTAGGTTATTAATTAAATGCAAAGCCTGGAGTCTTTTTAGAAAGGGAAAAGCAGATTTAGTGTTAAACAAACATCTCTGACAAGACAAACAGAAAAGAACCTTTTAGTTTCAAAGTTCCAGATTTTTCCAGAATTTTTCAGCCAGCACTGGGCCTGCATAGAGCCAGCACTACTGATTTATTACATTATATGATATAACACTGTTTTAATTCACAAAAGTATTATTTATTTTGACAGTTTGGTGCAGCTTGCTGATCTATAAGTCTAAAGGAACGTTTGATGTATGTTAAGTTGTTTAGGTTTTGCGTAACCGTGTCTTTCTTGTCATAGCACTTCATGACTTATTTTGTGTTAGTCCATCACATTCCTTTGTAAACGGTCACATTGCCATTAATCTCAGAGCAGAGTAGGGTCCCACTGGTAGTTCCTTGTGTTTTACAGCTTCACGTCGGTGTGCTTGGGGGGATTTTAATGATGCTGTGCAGTTTTAAACAGCTAGCGACTTTTATAGAGTCACTGGACATTCCAAACATACTTTCGTCAAAATAATACAGAACAGCTTGGGCCGTGGATGTCAACATCTGTAGCCGAGCAGGGTTGTTAGACCAAAAAGTTTTAAAAACAAAATCTACATTTACATATAAAAAAAAAAAGTTCAAAACCAATGCACATACCACTGGTTTGTATAGTTGTGTCATTTGATAGCTAAAGCTGTATGTAGGTCTATAATGTATTGTTTTCCTTTGGGAGATGAGGCACATATGGAGCAGCTTTGAAAAGATGAACTGCACGTGCTATCAGTTATCAGAGTCTGTTAATCAAGATGAGAGACAGAAACAAGCCCGAGCAAGAGTGATTTCATGTAGATCTCCAGAGACTATGTCAAGGACAAAGGTTTTTTTGGCACAAAAAGGCAAGAAAATGACATAGAACAGCGATGTAGATGACAGGCTATATGAAGAGCATATGGACAGTCTAATTGTCTGATAGTCATTGACTGTTTTTTAAACCTAACAACGCTGACATAAATATAGCAATAACAGTAAATACAGTTTTAAAAATCATTCTAAATTTAACCCTCATGTTGTGATCCTCATATTTATTCATGAAAGTACATTGCAGATAAAAAATGTGGGTGTTTTTTCCCTCTTACCTAGGCCGGTCAAAAATGACTGGCCTACAAAAAATGCTTGTAAATTTCTTGTTATGCTATGTAATTACCAAATATGTGACCTGGAGCACAAAACCAGTCATAAGTAGCACGTAGGGCCCTATGAAATCCGTTTCATTTTTTTCCAAATTCCGTTTTTTCCGTTTTAATTTTTCTGGATTCCGTTTTTTGAACTCTGAACTCCTTTTTTAATGGTTAAATGAAATTTTATTAATCAAAGAGCATGTCTGATTAATTAAAATCATGAAACTTATAGAATTTCACATCAATTTAATAAAGGTTTAACAAAATTGACATGTTTAAGGCACTGTGAAATGTTTTAGTTTTTCTCACCATATGTTTTATTGTTATCAAATTCTATGTCTAATTATTCGAATGCATACTTAATTTATTCAAATTTATGAAAGGTTTTTTTTACCCTCAGAAATTCTGTGTTGTGTATTTAAAATGTTCTGGTTATCAAATGAAGGCATAAAACATTAATTTCATTTGTCTTTTAATTATTGAAAATTAAGCAAACTTTTTTTTTTTGGCAAACAAAGGGGAAATTACTATTAAAATTAAAAAATGGAAGAAATGTTGTGTGATTATACCCTAAAAAAGAATATTTGTTTCATTTCAGTAGTAGTAGTAATAGTAGTAATGTATATCTGGCACAATTCTTCAAGTTAAACCAGACTTTTATTTTGACGGGTTGCTGTGTCTACCTTTACATTTCTGTGTGTATATGCTATGACGCTAGTTTTTCTAAAATGGGACGGTCAAATGCTCATAAAGTGACTCTCAGCAGATATTGTTCATGTATTTATGTCCTCATTTAGTGAGACGACAGACGCTCCGATCACCGCGAGCATCAGGCGCGCTTCAGTGTGTGTAGTAAACAAAACCGCTTGTCTGCTCCATTCATTAAAACAGAGACACACACAGAACATACAGATACTAGTCTATATTGCAGTTTAATTTAAGTGTAATGACCTACTTTTGATTAATTAATTAAAACTTTGACAAATTCCATGACATTTACGCTTTATTCAGTAAATTCCATTTTTATGACTGGATTCCACGATTCTGTCCGCATTTTCCGCATCACGAGCATGAGTATATTTGTAGCAATAGCCAAAAATACATTGTATGGGTCAAAATTATAGATTTTTCTTTTATGCCAAAAATCATTAGGATATTAAGTAAAGATATCTAAAGATATTTTGTAAATTTCCTACCATAAATATATCAAAACGTAATTTTGGATTAGTAATGTGCATTGTTAAGAACTTCATTTGGACAACTTTAAACTTTAAATTTACTCTGTATTTTGATTTATTTATTTTTTTTTTGCACACTCAGATTCCAGATTGTTGTATCTCGGCCAAATATTGTCCTGTCCTAACAAACCATACATCAGTGGAAAGCTTATTTATTCAGCTTGTGTAAATGATGTATAAATCATTATTATGGTTTTGTATCTCTTTTTGAAATTGTTCATAGACCGCTTTGATCTGTGCTTTTGCACCTAAGATTTTGGGTAAACATTATTCAGAATTATCCAGAAATAATGCTTCATATAATTTCACTCAAAAACTGAATCCGTTGACTCCATTGAATCCGTTGGCCATTGAATTAAATGAGAAGTCCACTTCCAGAACAACAATTTACAGATAATGTACTCACCCCTTCTCATCAAAGATGTTCATGTCTTTCTTTATTCAGTCATAAAGTAATTGTGTTTTTTGAGGAAAAATCCTGAAATCCATTTCAGCATTTTTCTCCATATAATGGACTGCTATGGTGCCCCGAGTTTGAACTTCCAAAATGAAGTTTAAATGCAGCTTCAAACAATCCCAAATGCGGTTGTAAACAATCCCAGGCGAGGAAGAAGGGTCTTATCTAGCAGAACAATTGGTTATTTTCATTTAAAAAAATACAATTTAAATACTTTTTAATCTCAAAGGCTCGTCTTGTCTTGCTCTTTCCAACCAGTTTTTTTCCGGTTCAAGACAGTTAGGTTATGTCAAAAAACTTGGATCGTGTTTTCTCCCTCAACTTCAAAATCATCCTTCATCGCTGCAGAAGTACTGACCCAGTCTTTGCAAAGTGAACATGCAAAGAAGATCAAACACTCTTAACCAAAAAGGTAAAACAGCGATATAGGGCGATTTTGAAGTTGAGGGAGAACGTGAGAGTTTTCCGACATGCTGTCATGAACTGGTGACACAGGTCACAGGTCGTGAACAGGTTGGAAAGAGCAAGACAAGACGAGCATTTGACAATAAAAAGTATGTAAATTGTATTTTTTTTAATGAAAATAACCGATTGTTTTGCTAGATAAGACCCTTCTTCCTCTGCTAGGATCGTTTACAACCACATTTGGGATCGTTTGAAGCTGCAGTTTTGGAAGTTCAAACTTGGGACACCATATCAGTCCATTATATGGAGAAAAATCCTGAAATGTTTTCCTCAAAAAAAATAATTTCTTTACGACTGAAGAAAGAAAGAAATGAACATCTTGGATGTCAAGGGGGTGAGTACATTAACTGTAAATTGTTGTTCTGGACTTCTCCTTTAATGTTAGCATTTCTTTACTTTTTGAACACATGCTTGTTTTGAAATGGAGGAAAGTGAACTTAAAAAGACTGTTGAGCCCAACAATAATAATAAGTTCAACTGCTTATGCATTTGAGTCGATTTGCTGATAGGACCGAGCAATGCTACCATTACGGGTGGAAGAATTCATGAACCTGCTGATTTGGAAACAATACGTGTTTAGAGGGATACTCGTCAATCATTCTGACATAATATTGTGTGTGCATTTGCTCAAGAAGACAAGAAAGAGAACTCAATTTGGTACTCGCGTGCTATCCAAACTGCGGCTTTTTGCATGCGTGCACACAGAAGCACTGTCTCATGCTTGAATGCCTTAAAATGCTTTAATGTTTAAACTGACACGTGAGAATGATAAACTTTCTTGAGGAAGCAGCACTAGCTCAATCGTTTAGATAAGTGATTAGTTAAACACTGCATTCTCTTAACAGCAGGTAGCCTAATTGTATTCGTAAGTGAGCATAAAATATGTTACATACTGTACCACTACTGGGGAACAAGTCAGTGCAATGCAAATATATCTGAAAGGTCTGTCATAATAAGATGCGACAGGAACGATATTTTATGAAGCAATGTTTGGGATACCACGATCAAAACTTTGTGATGTATTGATCCAAATTATAGTGAAAACCAAAATATTTGTGTGTTAATATGACATTTGCGTGTTCAAAAATTAAAGAAATGCTTACATTACCTCACAGGCCAACAGAGCAAACCAACTCAGTGACATCACATACTGTGGTATTGCATCATTTTTTCTTTAAAATGGTTACATTAATCATGTTTGTTTTATATTTTTAAATTAAAGTGGAAATCACTTTACAAAATAGCATGCTTGAGCATTTAAAGTGGCAGTGGCATACAGTTAAGGTCAAAAGTTTACGTACACCTTGCAGAATCTACAAAATGTTAATTATTTTACCAAAGTAAGAGGGATCATACAGAATACCTGTCTTTTATTACTGACCTGAATGAGGTATTTCACATTAAAGATGTTTACATATAGTGCACAAGAGAAAATAACAGTTGAATTGATAAAAATGACCCTGTTTAAAAGTTTACATATGCTTGATTCTTAATACTGTGTTGTGACCTGAATGATTCACAGCTGTGTTTTTGTTTTTGTTTTTTAGTGATGGTTGTTCTTAAGTCCCTTGTTTGTCCTGAACAGTTAAACTGCCCACTGTTCTTCATAGATCTCCTTCAGATCCCACAAGTTCTTTGGTTTTTCCAGCATCTTTCATGTGTTTGAACCCTTTCCAACAGTGACTGTATGATGTTGAGATCCATAATTTTGCACTGAGGACAACTGAGGTACTCATATTCAACTATTACAGAAGGGTCAAATGCTGACTGATGCTTCAGAAGGAAAAAACATGCATTTAAACTTTTGAACAGAATAAAAATGTATAAATTTTTCTTATTTTGCCTAAATATCTTTTTTTTTTTATTTAGTACTGTCCTTCAAAGGCTACAGAAGATAGTTACATGTTTCCCAGAAGACCTGATCTTCAAATTCAAAAAGTTTTCACCCCTGGCTCTTAATGCATCGTTTTTCCTTCTGGAGCATTGAGCGTTTGAGCCGTCTGTAATAGTTGCGTCCCTCAGTTGTCCTCAGTGTGAAAAGATGGATCTCAAAATCATACAGGCATTGTTGGAAATGCAAAAAAATGCTGGAAAACCAAAGAATTTGTGGGACCTAAAGGATTTTTTGAAGAACAAACAAGGGACTCATGAACAGCTATCACTAAACAAAAAAACACAGGTGTGAATCATTCAGGTAACAACACAGTATTAAGAATCAAGAGGATGTAAACTTTTGAACTATTATTTTCTCTTGTGGACTATATGTAAACGTCTTTTTATGTGAAATATTCATGTCTGTACTAAATAAACAATACCATGCATTTTGATCCCTCTTATGTTGGTAAAATAATTAACATTTTGGACGCTAACGTAGTTGTTTTTATAGTTACAGTGTTTGGTGTGAACATGCCTTTACAACATTACATTAATCAGCTTTCAGTATAGTTTTTAGAAGGAATATTCTCCTCCTCATTGGATGTAGCAGACATCATCACATCAGACCGACGCGGTTACTGCTGTACCTGTCAGAAACTTTTTTCTGTTTTATGTAGGACTTTAATCTTGCTCAGATGTGGCTGCAGAGCTGTACTTCATCTTCACTGACAGTTAGGTACCGTCAGTGGAAAGATTAATTCTCTGCGCTAGGTATTTGAGATTTGTCAGGGAGCTCACATAAATTGTAGGTTCCTGATAGGTATGCACTGTTTTCGAAGAACAAAACTTGAATTACATAGCAAATAATGTGAGTTTTTAGCCTAAATATTGAATAATCTTGCTTAGAAGATCAGGGAAAGAATCGCAAGAATTTTTTAATCATTTTCCTGTGGTAATGCAGCACTGCTGTATTGTGCAAAGGCAACAAGCGTTATAAAAACTCTTCACATTTTCAGGATAGTTTGTCATGACTTGATCTCATGTATGGCGCCGAGGTCAATGGATTTGTCTCAGATGAGCTGTAAGACAAACAAAAATAGCGGATTGCCTGGACACCCTAATTGCTTTCATATTACTTTGTGGGTGCTCTCATCGCCTTCAACGAAGAGCTACGACAGACAGCAGAGACGCCAGTGATTATTGGAGTTGTGTTTTTCGTTATTACATCCTCACTAAGAATAGCTGAATATATAATTGCAGAGACACATGGACATTTTTAACATAAAATCTGTTCTTGTTTTTGGTTCTGACTCAGTGAAATTGTCACATCGTTGTTTTTTATGAAGTTGCTGTGTTCGATTTTTCTGTAAACTGCAAGTGATGCAACAAACTAGAACGTTCCCTTTATAAACTAAATGTTCTACTCTGCAAAGTGTACACAGCAATAATAAAACTGTCTAGACGTTCACTATATTACGCAACCTAGTTTAATCTAGTTTTGTCTTGCCACGTCACTTTCTTACAATGTTTCTTACAAAGATTTATTATTGTTTTTAAAGAAGTCTCTTATGCTCAAGCCTGCATTTATTTGATCCAAAGTACAGCAAACACAGTAACATTTTGAAATAGTTTTACTATTTAAAATAACTGTTTTCTATGTAAATATATTTTATTCCTATATTATTCCTGTGATTTCAAAGCTGAATTTTTAGCATCATTACTCCAGTCACGTGATCCTCCAGAAATCATTCTAATATTCTGATTTGCTGCTCAAAAAAACATTTATTATTATCATCATCATCATCATGTTGAAAACAACTGAGTATATTTTTTTTTAGGTTTCTGATGAATATAAAGTTCAGATTAACAGCATTTATCTAAAACAGAAATCTTTTGTAACATTATAAATGTCTTTTGAACAATTTAAAGCATCCTTCCTTTATTTCTTTCCCAAAAAAAAAAAAAAAGATACTGTTTTTGAATGGTATAGTGTATAATGTTACAATAGCTTGTACAAATCTTTGGATCTTTCTATTCATCAAAGAATCCTGAAAAAATGCGCTCAACTGTTTTAAATATTGATAATAATAATAAAAACAATGTTTCTTGAATAGCAAATCAGCATATTAGAATGATTTCTGAAGGATCATGTGACTCTGAAGATTTAGCTTTGATCACAGGAATTCATTACATTTTAAAATATATTAAAATACAAATCAGGTTTTTTTTAAAAGTAAAGAATATTTCACAATAGTACTGCTTTTACTGTATTTTGGATCAAATAAATGCAGGCTTGGTGAGCAGAAGATGACTCCTTAAAAAACCTTAAAATCGTACTGTTCAAAAACTTTTGACTGGTAGTGTAGATGTGGTGTAAAATTTATATTTAGTTGCAGTTAATCTGGGCTATTATTGTCCCTGGACCTTGTGACAAGGAGGTTTCACTAATGTCCTTCATAGCAGAGGTTTTCAAACTTTCTTATTCAAACTGCGAGTGCTAAGGGCGTTCATGGAAAGGTTTATAGAAAAACAGTGTAAAAAATGTAAAAATAAATGATAAAAATACATTTAAAATTAAAAATGTGATTAAAATAGATTATAATTACATTAAAAATGGATTAAAATGAGTAAACATTTAATGAGTACATTTAACTAGAATAAATAGAAAAATTACAAAACTTAATAATAAAATTAGTTAACGAAGTTAATTAACATGTTAGTTAACATTTGTCATTTTTCACAGTATAAATTGTGTATATAAACTTTGTAAATTAATTAAAAATAAACTGTTTCCTTTTTAGTAATCAAGAATGAAAGTAGAATTTGCAAATATTTATTTGGCAAATTAATCAGATATTAATCATGACAAAGAGCATCAGAAAAAGCAAATATTTATTTGATAAATGAATCAAATTGATTCACAAAAGATACTAAATAAAGACTAATTATTTTGATGAATCATGAAGAAGAGCATCAGGATAAGCAAATATTTATTTGTCCGATTAAAAAGGAATGTCCGTTCATTGTTTTTGTTTAAAAGTTATATGACATTTATTGTTTTTTCCCTAGAGTTTGTTATAATATGTAGACACTATAATTGTCATCCGAACATGCACATGACCTCAGGCATCTGAACTCCGGCTCCATCTGTTTGAGGTCGGCAGCTTTGCGTACCGTAGTATGCGACAGATGTGGAATAAGACGGAGCCATGGTACCACATACCTCCTTCGCAAAGCTCGTGATCCCAGCGGAGCTAGCCTGAATTTTATGCAACTTCTCGGAAAATCAGAGAGCTGTTAACACATATGTGTTGTGCATTCTTCGAGTGTTTGCTGTTGACGACCGTTGACATGAAGGACACCTCCCGGTTTGAATACAGATGTAAGAATGGAGCTGGAGTCAGTGCTCTTGAACTGTGCTGATCTCGCCAGACAATAAATACGATAGACCTTATCGTTTTTAAAACAATTTCATAACAAGCCCATTAATAAGGCTAATTTACAAAATCTTGTTTTCTTCTGCTGCGCTTTTCGTCCAGCTGCGGCGGGTTCTGGAGCTTAATGTTGTGCAAGCGCAGCAGAGGTCTGGCATGCGATGAAGTGGAGATGCACTATGGCATCCCAGCCATTTCCTGTGCCGCAGGGTTATGGGCCAGCTCTGGCCTGCTTTATCGGCGGGGGGCCCTTGCAAACACTTACTCAGCCTGTCAGTCACACACATTTGTTTTATGCCGTGCTGAGGGGTGAAGGGAAGCGGATCAGAGCTTTGTACATCCATTCTGCAGACTGTAAGAATAATACAGTACAGCAGACGTTTGCTGATCTCTCAAATGTCATTCATTTAAATTAATAGTTTAGATGAAAATTAAAGTCCCTTTATTATTGTAACTCTTTAATATATAAATACATATTTTTAAATGTACACTATATTGTGTTATGTTACAGCTAAAGGTTTTAAAAATGGAAATATCTTAAATAATTATAAATATTTGAATAATTGAAATGTCATTATGTTATTGATAATAATTGAAATAAGTCCATTATTATGGGCTTATAATAATATATACACTACTGTTCAAAAGTTTGGGGTCAGTACATTTTTATTGTTTCTTTTTTTTTTTTTTTTTTTTTTAAGAAATTAATACTTTTATTCACCAAGGATGTATTAAGTTAATAATTAAAAGTTTATTAAAAGTTAATAATAAATAATTTAAATTGTTATAAAATATTTATATTTTGAATAAACACTGTACTTTTTAAACTTGTTATTCATGAAAGA
>JAHKKF010485670.1:0-11855 GCA_019740295.1 Labeo calbasu | reverse complement strand
ATGTATTTTTTTTTTTTTTTTAAATAAAAATAATATTTTAGGACCATTACAACAATTGATGTACTTAACTTTGCCTTCCAACTCTGATTTTTATTATGCAAAATAAATAAATAAATAAAAATCCCAGAAATAAAAACATTTAGAACTTAAAATCTAATGATCCATAATACAATTTCTTTTTTTTGTTATTTTAATCACCATTTTTCCTGACTCTCACTTTTCTGCTTTTTTGAAAGTTAGACGTAAACCTTGGATTAAAGTTTTATTATGCTGTCCTAATGAAGGCCACACAGTGTCACACAATATCACCTTCTGAGCTGATCTTAATCCAGTTTTAATGAAGAACACCAGAGTAATATAACCGCTGTTATATTACACTCATTTTCAAAACAAAAACAAAAGGGTTAGCAAATTGCATTACTTGCTGCGTTTCAGGGCTACAGCGTAGGCTAATTATCTGATTTACTATGCCTTTGTTAGTCAGCTAGTTTTTACAGACTTTAAACAACATGTGACATAAGTGAGGATATACAAACAAACATTCAAACAATTGTCATGACATCTCATTATGCAGTTAAAGTAATTTAGCAGCTCATATCGATGTCTAAATGAGCTCTGGCTGCGATAAGTGACACGCAATTTGATCAGCTGCTCTGTTTCTATTTATGTAGCGTCACACTGTGTAGCCCCACCCACAGTGAAATCTCATTGGGCGAAATCCCACACATAACCTGCTAATAGACTGTGTTGCATCATGCAACATTTTTTCACCTTCAGACAGACCCAGTTAGTGCTTTCAGGAAATGTGAGAACTGTCACCATGCTGTCTAGGGGGATAACAATGCTACATACAAACTAGAAAATGGCTGTAATGAAGACTTCACGCTGTTTTGAACTTTGCTGGCTGGATGTCAGAAGAATTACATTTTTTTTTTTTTTTTAAACAACAATCTTTCAGTATAACAATAAAACAATTCTGTCTAGCCTTTGAAACAAAAATCTTGTTTTGAACCAATTTCAAGAGACTAAAAAGCTCTATTGTTCTTCACCAGTCGTTTACTTAGGGGAGACAATTAAAGAGTAAACTCATGGATTCAAGTTTATTCCATACGGCAGCTAGATAAAGAGGAACTAAGATAAAAGAGAATAACATATGTGGAATAAAATAATTATGACTAATTCAGATTTTGATATGTGCAATATCAATATATGGATAGTTTTTAAAACATAAAACTTTTTTGTACTTCAGAGACACCTAGGTTTACTTCTTGAATATTTAAATACTGGTCTAAATTGAAATTGAAGTTAAGTATGCTTAATAAATTTATCAGAATTAAATAGATTTTAATTAGGTTGATATATTAGTAGGACTGCCCTCTAATAGTTGACGAGAAGAGGCTTGGTTGACCAAAATCAAAAACAAAAAACAAATCCACAGGAAGTGGCAAAGTTACACATTCCATGACCAACAGATTGTTAACGACTGATCTATGTGGTAATATAGTACATCGGGCAGGACATCCAAACGCACACCTATCATTCATCGACCTCAAATATGGCTTTTTATCTGAAAAATGTTAGTAGTAGCAGCTTTACGTGGCCGCTCAATCTAGAAAAATGTGCGCTATTCAAGCGTCTTTTCAGAGTGTGGAAGCTGAATAGTAGCATGCTTACTGCATTACAGATGGAGTCGCCAGTGTGCTCACTTGCTCTTAAAATACTCATTTTTGGTCATACAGATAAAAGTAATACATCTTTAGAATTTGTAAAGAGTACGTTTATTTGTTTGCGCTTAGAATAACAACGAAACGTTGTGCTTTTGTAAAATAATGAAAGAAAACAGGACATGCTTTCTGCTGCCTTGGTCTCTGTGAACTTGATTGTGAAACTAAAACTCTGTGTATTCTTGCCTTACGGACATGAAAAATATATCTATAAAGAGTGAAATGTCTACTGTTAAATAAACATAAAACGAATATTTTTAGATTATGTAAACTGTATGAAACATGCATACAGGCTACTGCGGAGATGACGAGTCAGTGTTGCTGACTTCATCTCAAGCCGAAAACAAAGAAAACACTAGTTTATCAATAGATTATTAAGTCTACTTGCTGTTTTTCCCTGACAAATTCATGATTATTATATCTGTCGGTGTGCTGTGGCAAGCTGTTTTTGCCTGCACTTGAGCACTTATTAGGCTATGCAGGCAATTAAAGGCTCATTATTGTGATTTATATGGTTTATTAATAAACGTGTGACTAATAGTTGACTAAAACTTAAAATGAACGACTACTAGTCGACCAGAAAAATCTTTAGTCGAGGGCAGCCCTATATATTATTAATATAATACAAATAATATATAAAGTCCATGCATTTAATATTCTCTGAACCTAAAAAGAGTGAATTCAACAGTGATATTGTATATGTCAACATCTATCCAAACGTATGAAATAGTGCTGTTAAAATTAGCATGTTAACGCAGTTTATTAATTTTTCCAGTTGAACCGCATTAAAATGATTTATTTTAAATAGTTATTTCAACATTAATTTGAAGATTGAATGTGAAATTCTTGCAATATAAAAGTATATTTAAAAACCTATGTTAGGTTGGATTAATCACGATTAATTTCAGAAAAAATGTGCAATTAATTAGTTTTTATTGATTGACAGCACAAGTATGAATACTATCCCATTGGATGATTAGCCCGGTTCCACTGGGACTCTATGATTCTAATGTGCAACCCGAATGTTTATTCTCTCGGGCCGTTTTGGCCCAGGAGAGGAGAAGTAATTAGGAAACACATTAATAGTGCACCATCTGTTTCTTACCTGATCGACATGCGATGTCCACGTCTTTCTCAAAATCCGTCTGTGGAAAAAAGGAAAAGTGAAATTTAGGCATCCAAGAAGAGTTCGAATTAGAACTAAAACATAAAAGCTGAAGCTTTATTTTAACTTTGGCAGTTGCAGACATACAAATCAAATCAGAATAATACATCAATTATATAATAGAGTCTAACATATCTATGCCGTCATGGGACATTTCTCAAATTGTATGATTTTGCTGGCTAGCGTCTGCAGTCTAACCACGTCCCGCAGAGAAAACAGTCAGGCTTATAAATAGAACCAGATCATTCAGGTATCACAATCGAGGCGGCGACAGAAGAGCCATCAGCAGTGGCGAATCAAAGACAGCCTGCACATTGGAGGCCTCATTATAGTGAAATGCTTCTAGTAAAGAAACTTTAAATCAAAACATAAATGAGAACTGTGATCATTATGTGCCAGTGGTTCTGCGCGGGTCACACATCTCCGGAACCATTTTAACAGCAATTACTCCCTCAAGCCAGTGAAGGATGAGAAAGACCGGTGTGAAATATGACAAATGGGTCCCATCTGAGAAAGACCAAGGCCAGAGGAAAGCCAAAGGACGTGGATAAAAGATTTGCTGTTATTAATTAAGCATAACTGTATAAGCAATAACAGTGTATAACAAAGATTCATACTAGGGAACAGCATTTTATTACATGGGGAGGACTGTGAGAGGTCATAGCGCATGCTTCGGATAGCACAGATGCCAAATGATTTCTCAGCGAGTTTATAAAAAAAGAATATACAGCTGAGTTTGGGACTGTACAGTGTAAGAATACTGCAGTCCCGGGAGGCGAGTGTCTTACCATGATCTGTGCATGCCCGTTGGGAAATGTACCAGTCGCGTCTGCGCTGATGGGGTCTTGACAGTTTCTCAGGCGACATCTGAAGGCATCTTGAACCTATGAACCATCATTTTAGTCATTCAGCAGTAACATATGCTATTGCACAAAACATTTCAGTAGAGCATGCTGCTTCAGAATTTGAACGTTTGGGGTCAGACTGGATTTATTTAATCAAAAATACAGTCAAAACAGGACTACTGTAAAATATTTGTAGAATTTAAAATGACTGTTTTGTATTTTAATATATTTTTAAATGCAACATTTTTTTAAATGCCAAAAATCATTAGGATACTAAGTAAATATCATGTTCCTTGAAGATATTTTGTAAATTTCCTACCGTAAATATATCAAAACTTAATTTTTTATTAGTAATATGCCTTGCTAAGAACTTCATTTGGACAACTTTAAAGCGATTTTCTCAATATTGTTTTTTTTTTTTTTTTTTTTTTTTTGCACCATGAGATTCTAGATTTTCAAATAGTTGTATCTCTGCCAAATATTTTCATATCCTAACAAACCATACATCAATTTAATTTAAAAAAAATGTACCCTTATGACTGTTTTTGTGGTCCTGGGTCACATATGCTGTACAAGAAACATTTCTTATTACTGTCAATGTTGAAAACAGCTGTGGTGCGGATTTTGAGGATAGAATTTTCAAAAGAACTGCATTTGAAATTCAAATATTTTGTAACATTATAAAATAAATTTAATGCATCTTTGCTGAATATTCAGTAACCTTTTTTCCCCAAAAAATAAAAATAAAAATGAACAAGCCTGCCAAATAAACAAATGTAGCAACAAATGCCTTTTATCCTTTGTTTTTATGCTCACTGAAATGCCAGATTGTTTCCGGTAGGGGGTAAAAGAAGGACATCCAACTATTTAAAAGCAACATTCGCAACCGACTTCTGTGAAACAACATGTTAAACTAGGAAAAAACATGCAGGGATTTGATTTTATTCATCAGGATTTAATTGGTCTTGGAAAGTGGCTGTTATGTACCATCTCTAAATGACAGATTAAAAAAATAAGGCGGTTTGGTGATGTCGGTCCAAAAGGAAAGGTTTTTCACAGGAATAGGGATCATCAGAGATCAAGAGGGATTCATTTGGGGATCAGTCAGGCAGATTTTAAGGGCGAGTTTGACTCGTTCGACTCTTCTGAAAGTGGTTTTCTTTAAATCTATAGTCAAAAAGATCTTCTTTGTGTTTTACAGAAGCAAGAAAGTCATGCAGGATTGCAACAACACGATGGTGAGTAAATGACGATGGAATATTCTGTCTGACAGTCTAACGGATTATACTGGTTCCAGTCCTACCTCTCTTCTGAGGATACAGTGGACCATGACTATGACAAAGCCTTGCAGGGAGTCAAAGACCGCGAAGAGGATCTGGAATAAAATTGAGCGTTTGTCCGTCATGGCCAGCACCGCAGACATCCAGGTGAGAGCTAATAGAGGAAGGACGACACAGGAACTCCACAGGGAGGCCCTGAGACAAAGAAACAAAAAGAATGAACAACAAAAAAAGACAGATTTTCAGTCTTGCTCCCAAAAGTATTTTTACTCATTCATTTTCTCCACAGGCATTTAAAACAAACACACCTTAATAAAAAGCTCTAAGCCTTGAACAAACTAACCAGCTCTGAGATGAATCATAATACTACAGTCTTTGACTTGAATAACAAAAAAAGGTAAATCTGAGAAAAACAATTAAATTAGTTTATGAGGGAATGAATTACTCATCCCATGAAACATTATGAATGACTCTTGACTAGACATTGACAGCAAGTATAATACAATATACATTTTATTGCAATAATACAGTGCTTAAAGGGATAGTTCACCTGAAAATTCTGTCATTAATTACTCATCCTCATGTCGCTACAAACCTGTAAGACCTTCGTTCATCTTCAGAACACAAATGAAGATATTTTTAAAGATATCTGAGAGCTTTCTGACCCTGCATAGACAGAAACTAACACATTCAAGGCCTAGAAAGGTAGTTAGGACATGGATAAAATGTTCCATGTGACATCAGTGGTTCAACTGTAATGCACTGAAGCTATGAGAATATTTCTGTGCACAAAGAAAACAAAAATATCAACTTTATTCAACAATTTCTTCTCTTTCGTGTCAGTCTTTGACGTGCATTTACGAGATGTTCCTACTACCTTTCTGGGCTCTCAGCTCTCAGATTTCATCAAAACATCTTAATTTGCGTTTTAAAGACAAACAAAGGTTTTACAGGTTTGGAACGAAATGAGGGTGAATAAGTAACAGAAATTTCATTTTTGAGTGAACTATCCCTTTAAACTGACTTGTGGCTTTTGACATTGCATAAGTCTATTAAAGTTTATACGCTATTGTAAAATATCACTTTCTCTATGGAGAAAATCATGCAGATGTCTCTAAAGAACAGATACGCTGGTGATGAGATGGATGTACTTTGCCGTATCATTCCAGATGAAAGCATGCACATGCCCAAACTGTCCTAAATTGCTGTCGGCACATAAATGAGTCCAGGAGCACACAACAACCAATGCATTGTTCCAATAGAGTGTGTCGACATATTACAGACAAAGAACAAGAGCCAGCTGTTCATTTAACACCTCCACAAATCTCCTTCCCCGAGGCAAGGGGAAGGACACACACGCGTAAAGTCACACGCACACTCTTGCATGCAGCTTAATCAGCATAATCGATTTGCTGAGGCATCGGTGGACACTTACATGGCGTTGCTGGCCGTTGTTGCTGATAAAGCAGTAGTTGAGACGACGCCACATTTGGCACATTTTAAAGTTAATCCTGTATGGGGCTCACTCATCTGCCTGCAGAACAGCCAAATAACCAGACAAAACAAAGGGAATGTGTTTACATGGTGGTCTGATTGTTTGAAAGGTTGTTTTTTTTTTTTTTCTGGGAGATACAGTCCTTTGTGGACATCACCAAAGATGAAGTGTGTAATTTCTGCACCTTTAGTAACACCACAGTTGTAATCTGTTTGACTGAGCAGCCAGACTGGGCTGGAAATATCTCTATTGGCTCAACTAACGATGTAAATTTAAGACAAGGCTACCTGTTTTGGCATTTTTGTCATACTCAGATGACACTTTAGCTCTGTTTCCAAACCTAATGAGGTCTACAGCCTACTGCCAACATAGGAAACTATCTTTTTAAGCAGCTTAGCGTGACTCACAGTTGATTCCAATACAGTTTGGTGTTAGCAGGAAACAACACAATACTCTAATAAGTAAAAAACATATGTATCACACACACATTAGATATTAGGTGGCCTTAACTACTATGTACTTACATATAGATTAATCATTTGGTACAGTGCACCTATTGTGTACCTGCATGTTTTTACATTGTGCTTGTATTTAAAAAAATGCATGTAATTACATCTGTAAGTAATTTCTGTAATTCCATTTAGATTACACTACTGACCCATCCCTTATACCTTAACCCACCCTTAAACCTACCCATACCACCAAACCTGTCCCTAACCTTACCTGTATCCCACCTCAATAGTGGCAAATGTGTTTTGCAATACAATATGAACACAATAAGCGCACTGTACTCATTTTTTGATGTGCATAGTAGTAAAAGCCATATAACGCGGGACCGGCACATTTTTAGAGCAAAAAAAGAATTTTTGTGTGAAGAAATAAACTTCAGTTCGAAAGTGTGGGACTGGGGAGAATCAAAAATGTAAATACTATGAAAATTGATTTGATCAGTAACAGCAATACTGTGAAATATTCATTGTTAATTTGTGAGAAGTATCTAAAAATGTTTTCTACTTTAACATTTTAAAATGGAATTTATCATTTGATTTATTTGATCAGTAACAGTAATACTGTGAAAAATTATTCACTGTAATATATGAGAAATATATCAAATGTTTTTTACTTTAATACATTTTAAAATGAAATTCATTATTTGATTTATATGAATTTATTTGATTAGTAATAGCAATACTGTGAAATATTATTCACTGTTATATATGAGATATATATATAATAATGTTTTCTAATTTAATATATTTTGAAAGAATTTATTTGGTTTATTTGAATTTATTTGATCAGTAACAGAAATACTGTGAAATATTCACTGTTAAATATGAGAAATATATAAAAATGTTTTTTTATTTCAATCTATTTTGAAATGAAATTTATTATTTGATTTATTTTAATTTGTGATCAGTAATACTGTGAAATATTATTCACTGTAATATATGAGAAATATATAATGTTTTTATTTTAATATATATTTAAAAGGAATTTATTATTTGATTTTTTTTTATTGTTAACAGCAATACTGTGAAATGTTATTTACTGTAATATATGAGAAATATATATATATATATATATAAAATATATTTTTACATATTTTTAAATTGAATTTATTATTTGAATTTATTTGATTGGTAAATAAATTACTATGAAATATTATTCACTGTTATAAATGAGAAATATATAAAAATGTTTTCTATTTTAATACATATTAAAATGAAATGTATTATTTGATTTATTTTAATTTATTTGATCAGTAATACATTTAATTTTAATATATTTTAAAATGGAATTTATTATTGGAATGGGAAATTATGGAAGAAACATTGCAGTTACTGTTGAAAATAGTTGTGCATCCTAATGTTTTTGTGGGTATTCTGTGACAATTTTTTTTTTCAGGATTCTTTGATAAATAGAAAGTATAAAGGAACAGAATTTGTTTGAAATAGAAATCTTTTGTAAAATTATAAATGTATCTACTGTCACTTTTGACACAAGTAATGCGTCCTTGCTGAATAAAAGAAAAATCAAAAATAAATCAAAAATCTGATCCCAAACTTAGGTGATTTCTTCATCTTAGCTATCTTGCTAATTGACAGGATGACAGAAAGCAGCAGAAAGTTTTTGCAAGCTGTCCAAATTGTCAACAACATTACAATCTGATTTGCTTAAAGACATTATTGAACTTCCCATTTCTCTTCCAATTTCTAAGAAACAAGTCTCCTTCTTGACAACAAATGATACCAGAGGCAGTAGATAACAGAACTAGTGGAACATACTTACATTTTTTCAAGACACTGGAGCATGGGAAATAGGTTTTAAGATATATTTGTTTCATATATATTTGTTTGCGCGGTGTAGCTAATTGGCACTTACCCTGCTCTGTGTTTTAGTTTCTTATCCAGGATCCCATCTCTCGAAACCAGTTTATTAAACACCAGAATACCAATCACCATGTTAACCTGTAACCACACACACACAGTAACACTCTCAGGTCCTGGTTTCATCAAACTGCAAATGCATAATGGTGAATTACCCATACAGCTCACAAACTGCCCATAGTAAAATCTTTCTTTGAATATAAATGTAAAAAAGTTCTTTTCAATACACTTGAGAATTTTACAACTAGCTTCAAGCTAAACTTTAAAAGTACAACATGTTTTGTATTGTGTAGATGCATGGTAGTGTGAATCACCAGTCTTGAAACAAACTGCTTAATGATGCACATAAACGACGGGGTCACAATCTTCAAACCGTACTACGATGGAGTGAGGCAATTTTCTATTTTAACGTTGGCACGGCAGACTAGTCCAGTAAATGACATAAAACATTATAAAGGCACTGGTGTGTGTAGTTAAGACTGATAAATGACTGTAAATAAACAAAGTGTAAAATTACCAGCACAACTGCCGCGGCAGGTCCCACAAATGCATAGAGAAGACCACCTTCCAGAGATAGCCAACAGCTGCAAACACAAAAAACCCCAAATATCAGCAAATCTTGCATAAAATTTAACATCCGGCATCAACTTAATGGGGCGTGGCAGTACACAGTCGTATCGTCCTTGAGTGTCTGGGGATCTGGAGCCATATGCCTTGGTTCTACATGAGAGACTTTTAGTATGGAACAAGAACTCTAAAGAGATCTTAAAACACTGTTTATATCCAGGTATCCTCAGGAGAACTAGGTGGGACTGTTGCAGTCTCTTGGCTCTGACTCATTACTTCATGCTACTGCTTTAATTGGAAAGATTTTCATGAGCTACATGTGGGGTCTCTTAAGTTTTCTGGGTAAACACGAGGAAGAAAGAAGAAGAAGAAAAATAGGCTGTCTTACTACTGAGGTGTCCCGTATCCTTTTGCTTTCGTGAATCCCATTGAGATAGCGACCACCAAAGCAGGTAATCCTTCAAAAGAGACACAGGTATGATTAAAGGCCACATACTGGGTAATCCTTCAGGGCTGCAGACATTCACAGCACATGTACAGTGGAGACAATAGGAGGTTAAGAATGAGAAGAATGTAAAGCGAGTGGTGCTTGTCCATGCAAAACCAGCAAAGTGGGATTTTTTTGGTGGTTTATTCCTTTGAAAAGTGATAAATGGCTGACATTAAAATTTTATATATTTTTGTATAAATAAATTACATATAAAAGGTTTTTTTTTAAATTACTTATTTTGTTATTTTAAATATATATTATTTTAAATATTTAAAAAAATATATATGCTACAAGTGCCCTCACGATATTATAACTGTACAGTATGAAACGTACGTATTTTTGTTTTTGCTAAAAATTCAATTTAACATGGTTGTAGATTGTATTACATACACTGCCATTCAAACTTTTGCGATCAGTAAAGTTTCTTATGCTCATCAAGGCTGCATTTATTTGATCAAAAATACTGAACAAAAATTGTAATTTAGTGAAATATTATTGCAATTTAATATAACAGTTTTCCATTTAAATATATGTTAAAATACAATTTATTCCTGTGATCAAAGCTGAATTTTCAGCATCTTTACTCCAGTCTTCAGTGTCACATGATCCTTCAGAAATCATTCTAATATGCTGATTTATTATGAATGTTGGCAACAGTTATGCTGCTTAATATTTTTTGGGACCTGTGATACTATTTTCCAGATTCTTTGATAAATAAAAGGTAAAATAACAGTGTTTATTCAAAATAGAAATTCTGTGTAACACTATCCACTACTATTCAAACATTTGGGGTCAGTAAATTTGTTCTTTCTTTCATATTTTTAAAGAAATTAATACTTTAAATATTTAAATATTCAGATAAAAAGTGACAGTAAAGGTTTGTCAGAAAAAAAATCTATTTTGAATAAATGCTGTTCTTTTTAACTTTTTATTCATCAAAAAATCAAAGAAAAAAGTATCACATGTTCAAAAAAAAATATTAAGCAGCACATCTGTTTTTAAAATTGATAAATTAGCAAACGTGTTTTCACTATTGAAGATAATAATAATAAATCAGCCTTTTAGAATGATTAATGAAGGATCGTGACACACTGAAGACTGGAGTAATGGCTGATGAAAATTCAGCGCTGCGAAATAAATTATATTTAAAAGTATATTAAAATATTAATATTAGTAATTGCACAAATATGTCACAATGTTATATAAAGACTTACATTGTTAGAAAAGATTTCTCTTTTCAATAAATGCTGTTCTTTTAAAATTTTTATTTATTAAAGAATGAAAAAAAAAAAAGTATCACATGTTCCATAAAAAATATATTAAGCAGCACAACTGTTTCCAACACAATAATAAATCAGCATCTTAGAATGATTTCTGAAGGATCATGTGACACTGAAGACTGGATTAATGGCTGATGAAAATTCAGCGCTGCGTCACAGAAAAAAAATAATTTTTTAATGTATATTAAAACAGGAACCCAATATTAGAAACTGCAATACTATTAGGAACTAGGAATTCACAAGTTCCAATGTGGATCCAGAACACTTAAGAAGAGATGATGTCAACCCCACAGAGGACTTCAGATGATGCTAACCCTGAAAACATACAGCACTACCGAATTCTGCTACTAATTTATAGTGTTCTTTGTTTGATTAATTAAAATTAATTATCTTTACCACACATCTCTGCCATATTTACATCAAGCTACTACTACATATATTGTAAAAATGTCAGTTTGGTGTAAAGCTGCTTTGCAACGATATGTATCGTGAAAAGGGCTATACAAATAAATTTGAATTGAATCGAATTGAATTGAATATTACAGTTTTTTCTGTATTTTTGATCAAATAAATACAGCCTTGAAGAGACTCCATTAACAACATTAAAAATCTTACTGATCCC
>JAHKKF010485666.1:0-14111 GCA_019740295.1 Labeo calbasu | reverse complement strand
ATAGAAAAAGTTTTAGATCTTTGAGTTCAGCTCATGAATAATGGGGGCAGAAACAAAAGTGTTGCGTTTATAATTTTGGTCAGTGAACATCTAAATGCTATTTCAGATGCAGAGTCCAGAAATGTTTTCTTATGTTGAAATGAAAGACACTAAGTACCGGATGAAGTGCTTCTTATTCTTAACCAAAAATACAACATGGAAGAAAGAATTAAAACCGAACACAATCTTGCTACTCAAGCTGTGTATGGACATTTTATATATATTTATTTGCTTCTTTTCCATTCTGCATTTACTTGTACTTTTACTTTCAATACTTAAGTACAAAAAGTATCTTAAACACTTAAGTACAATAAATATCACATACTTTAATACTTTTACTCAAGTAATTTTGTAAACAGTGACTTCAACTTCTACCAAAGTAATTTTCTGGTAAGATATCTGTACTTTTACTTAAGTATGACTTTCAGGTACTTTATACACCACTGCTGACTCCCTTGCATCCCCTAAGAAAACCTATAGAGCGTAGCTCTAAGAAAACAGCTCAAGATACCAGCTAAAAAGACCATGTATACAGTATGCAGTGGCACAAATGAAGCAAAAGAGGCAGACGCCAAGCAGTTCCACGTGGAATATCACGCTAACCGTCGCAAGCGGAACTGTTAAGTTTAGTTAGCAGATGTGAGAACAGCTGCCGCCTCGAGTGATTCCATTACCGCACGGAGAGCCGTTTCCCATGATTGTTCCCTTACAGAGCTTTTGACATGGAAGCCTGAGAGGAAGTCAGCCTACAATTACGATGTCAGAAGGTTCCAAATGAGGTTTTTTGAGCTGTGGGGATTACAGAAGGTACCTTAAACATTAGTGTTCATTGCATTGGTCTGATCCATAAAACATAACCTTCTGTTGTTTGTTTTCTCGAGGGCTGAAGCGTTAACCTTTGCCTGGAGCAAATCTGTTTGTAAGCAGGGAGTTAGTTAGTGTAAAATTATTTTTCACCCCTTAAATGGGTGTTAAAATAGTGAGTCATTGTGGCTTCTCTGACTGCTCTCTCTCTCATGATCAGCGCTCTCCCCAGGGTTCTGTGCCTCAGTTAATGTGCTCCTCAACCCTCCAGAAGCCAACAAAAGCAAAGCTGCACTTTGTCTCCTAATGGAAGAGCTTTTGGCACTAGCTTTAGAAACGGTGGTGCCCTTATTTTGCCCTTAAATCCTTTCATGTCTTATTTTTCCCTGAAAAAAATTAATCGAGGAAATTATTTCTAAGTAATTTTCTAGTTGCACAGGAATACATGTCCATGAAATGGAGTTTTAACATAAAAAAATTTCAAAGTTCTCTCAAGTGCTTAAAAAACATAGAAAAAATAAATGTAGTGAAAGGAAATTGTCGATTTGGAAAATAACATTGTCAAATTATTATACGTTACATATGGCCTGTCCTTGAGTTATCGGGATTTTTTTTGTTTTGTACTTCATGATAAAATGTTGCTTGACAGGTCTGATGTTTAAATCCATTGATAACAGATTTTGCGATGGAGGAAGGACTGAGTCAGATGAGCGGAACACAAAAGCATCCTTTGTACTGTGATTTAATCAACATCCACATGAAAAAGTGATTGACAAACAAAAGGAGCTGAACGCAAGTATCACAGAAGCAGAGGAAGCCAAGTCTAGCTTATTTAGCACTACGCTGTGAGAGCGCAAACAATAGTTAGCTTCTCAGATGACTGAGGTACAGTCACGACTACTGCAAGATATACAAGTGATAACACATCTCTATCCAAAAAAAAATGTTGTTCTTGATGATCACTTGTGTTTTTAAGGTAATATTTTTAGCCTATAGAATGAAATTTCAGTCATTACTCATGACTATTACTCAAGATATTTGGAAAATCTCATTAAAACACTAATACTGTGAAATATCATTACTATATCAGTGTATTTTTAGCAGCCATTTTACAGTTTTTAGTGTCACATGATCCTTCAGAAATCATTCTAATATGTTATTTTGCCGCTGTTTGTAAGAAAGTTTTACAGCACTACCAGTACCTTTCCCTTTGATATGATGAGCACACGTCATGAAATCAAAAATATTTCGGTGCCGTTCTCAAGCATCAAACACTGTGGTAATGTTCAGTTGGAAGATCACAGACGGTGCTCAAAGCACCTGTGTAGGATTTAAATGTATTTACCTCAATCTCAACTATGACAAATGCTTTAGTTATACTTGTTAAAGGAGGGTGGTAACACGTTTGTCTGGACTCACAGCAGTCTGATGAATCCTGGAATTGGCCTTGTGGTATTGTTTTTGTAAAAGGACTCGTAAAAATGTCAAAATGGCCTTTGTTGGGGACGCCGTAGAGCAAGATTGAGTGAACTGAAATGGAAAAAGCTTTTTAGTAATGATTGTTTCACCTCAGTTCACTGTCCAAGACTAATTGCAACACACAATTATAAATAATGACAATTCAGATAGAAAAACAACCTGTTAGTTCTGTTAAATCAACATTTGGTTTTAAATACCCACAAAAATACCAATAAAAATGTCAATTTTCTAATTTACTTTATGTAAAAAATGAAAATTCTGTCATTAATTACTCACCCTCATGTGGTTCCAAACCTGTAAGATTTTTGTTAATCTTCAGAACACAAATTAAGATATTTTTGATGAAATCTGAGAGCTTTCTGACCCTACATAGACCTTTCTGGGCCTTGAACATGTCGTTGCTGTCTATGCAGGGTCAGAAAGCTCAAAATTATCTCAGTTTATGTTCCGAAGATGAATGAAGGTCTTACAGGTTTGGAACGACATGAGGGTGAGTAATTACTTATTCATTTTTGGGTGTACTATCCCTTTATTGAGTTGTTAAGCAGCAAGTCCGTCCTCTGTCAGGTCTCTTTCAGGTCTTGATGTGTGAGGGTGTGTTGGCAGTTTTCCACAGGTTTGGTTGTTATAGGATGTAGTTTACAGGAGTTACTTGGAGGTGAACTTAGGCCTCAAGACCAGAACCAGATCCTGAAGGAGACTAAACCACCTGAAACTGGAGTTTTGAAACCTCTTTGATGTTATTTATCAAAATCTAGCAATACAATTTTATCACAGGCTTATTATTCACAGAAAGTGTTTACACTAATTTTCTTTTCATAAAAAATATTAACTTAATTGTAATTTATCATGCTGCCGTTTTGCGATTGAAGATTCAGATCATGCTGCAGTTGACATTTAATCCTATGCTTTGGTTTCACTAATGTTTAATTATGTTTTAATTCATTTACATTTTCCAGCGTGGATGTCGCAGCATTTGAAATTAAGCCATATTGTTAAGAAAACAAGTTGCACAAAGATCACGTCTTAGATGTGTTTCACTTTGAAGATCTTGTTTTGTCTAAGGTCTTTTGACTATAAAACTGATTTAAGATGCTTTTTTTTTTCCTACACTTTTTTCCCCTTGTATTTTCCTCTCAGGATACAACTGCGTCCAGCTCATGGCAATCATGGAACATGCCTACTATGCAAGCTTCGGCTATCAAGTCACTAACTTCTTTGCAGCTTCCAGGTACATTTACATTTGTGTATTTGGCAGATACTTTTATCTAGACCGACTTGCATTTAATGCATGACCTAAGAGGTTTGAATGTATATCCCTAAGTAGACTTGAAATATAGTTAACATGTCATGTTTCTGTAATTAAAGGTTGCATTCATGTGTAGTTTGTGTGATTTGGTGGATAAAGAATTAAGCTGGAAACCGAAAAGTTAGCGCTGAAACCCTATTGTAATTGTTAGAATGGCCAAGGATCAGCGATCTCTATGTAAAACTGATAGTGCAGACGAAACTGTAAGTCGTAGAGACTCGAAACTTAGAGTGATGGTAGTACTCACACTACTGACAACGTCACCAAGGTTCAATACAGCCGTCAAAAGTACGAAATCACTCATAACTCTTAAACCATCAGAAAGTCAAACTTTCGACTCGTCATCGCAAAGGGACGCCAAAACGTTCGAAAGGGGCAGGTCCACTTTTAGAGAAATGCCTATAACTCCTAAACGGAATGCAATATCATCGCCAAACTCAGAATGCCTATGTAAGAGCTCAATCTAAGGTCACATGAAAAAATTTGCAGAGCTTGAACACTTGGTGTCGCTATAAGAGGGAGGGAAACATAAAAATCGCTATAACTATGCAACCATTTGTCCTATCAAGAAGAAAATCGCTGTGCACGGTCTTGGTCCAAAGTGCCACAAGTGTCTATGAGGACATTTGGGTAATCAAAAAAAACAAAAAAAACATGGCCGTCACTGGCCGAGGAAGTTTGAGCATCTATTAGGCAAGGTTAACAGAGGCCGATCGGAATAAAACTTGGTGGCCCCGTTTCACTCATGGCCCAAAAGGTCTGTGAGAAATTTAAAAGAAATATCACATTTTTCATGGTCATGTACATTGTATGGTTATGTGTATACATAAATATATATATGGTAGAACTCCTCATTCTGGACAAGTTTGCCTCTAGAACCACTGCTGTCAATTAAATTGTTTGTTAAATGATTAAAATGATGTAAAAAAAATAAATTAATAAAACACTTTTGTGTAATAGTCCTGGGTTTGGGGGAAAAAACACTGTGGTACAATTCTCTGGACTCTCTAGGTCAATTTTTCATGGTTGTAAACGGTTGTACATTGTATGGTTTTCCGCACATATACACAATATTCATATCATATGGTAGAACTTCTCATTCTGGACAACTTTGCCTCTAGAACCACTGCTGTCAATTCAATTGTTTGTTAAATGATAAGATGTAAAATGTAAAAAAAAAAATAAAATAAAAAAAATACTTTTGCGTACTAGTCCTAGGTTTGGAAAAAAAAAAACACTGTGGTACAATCCTCTGGACTTTCTAGGTCAGTAAGTAAGTATCAAAAAAAAATTTTGAAATTTACCCTTTGGGAAGCTATAACAGGGTCGTTTGGAAAGGGGGCCTGTCCAGACTTACCCCAAATCCTATAAAGCGTAAAGGAAAACTCAAAACTTCACAAAACCTAAGCACATGTGACAGGTGATTATATCAATCATACAAAGTTTTAAGGAGATCGGACCACAGCTAGTGCTATAACAGTCATAAACATTAACAAACATAATATTTCTATGGTAAATTACCTAGTTTGGTGGTTACAGGCTTGCCCAATAATGTCTTTTTTCATGTGTGAATAAATGCCTTACAGCACTTGAACCCTGGTAATCACTGCTTGCAGCTATATTGCTTTATTTGTGTTTGGGTACTACAAAATAATTTTAGTCTTGAGGGAAGACCTCCAACGCAAAGGTTTATTGTTACGTAAAACTGTGACAGGAGTCTTAACTTGTGGGTCACAACCCAAAAATGAGTGGTTGGTTAGAACAATGCTATGGATAATCAATAAGCAAAATCTTCCCATATCTTTTGTCATAGTGCATTCAGTCAAACTCAATATTTTGAGCATCATCCTCAAAACATGGTCCTCAACACAACTGCTGCTGTACAGGATACGTTTGCGTTTCCCTCTTGAAGTTGTCGGACGACTAACAGTCTTAAATTCGCCAAGGCGGTTATGCATTGTATTTTTAAGAACGAAGGTTAACACCTTCATCCCAAAGGAAATTATATTCACCTCGGGACTTCAGATCTAGTTGTTCTGGATATGGCAAGAACATGGACTTCTCCTTCACCAAAACGCATTAGCATGCTGTGCCCTGGTCACATTTTATTTATTAGCGCTATATCTACAAGGCCTGGTAGACTGAGCGTGTGACAGTATCTAAATGCTTTTCATTTTCCTTTAGAGCTGAGGGTTTGGTGGGGTTGTCTCTCAGCCCATGCAGCAGTAATTCCACTCTTTAAATCAGGATGAGGTCCTCTGTCAAGGGCAGTAATCTTACTGTAAACACATTTGCCGCTAATCCCCAAATAGAAGAAAGCCCCGATAAATAACAATAGTAAAAAACAGAACTGGGTCTCCAAAATAAATAAACTCTCATGAAAGAAAATTGCATCTTTGAATGTGGGGAGTGAGCAACTCCCTCACCCTAATAAGATATGACAGAGTCATTGGGAATCTTTATTTGGCTTTGGCTGGCAGAGGCGGCCGGCACTGGTGGACCAGTCCAGATAAAGTGCAATGTATACAGAGTAATTTCACTCATGATTGATCACTCATGCACATTTAAGACCTATTCCTCTTTCTGCCGAGTGGAGGGAGCGAGCAAGGGAGGTGACTTGGAATATCATTAGCTCTCTTCTCACTTTACTTGTTCTTTGTCCTGATATCTTTTAACCCCGTGGAGTAGATACAGCGCTTGGCATGCTGGGAGTTTGGAGTGAGTATTTGCTTTGTGATATTAGAATCCAGAATCCATTCTGTAGGAGGTGCTTTGTGGTTACCAGGAAGTTAGTAGGTAGTAGATGCCGTTAACTGATAATTATGCAGGCAAAATTATGTTTTTGAAATTGATGGCTGTTTAAAATAATGTATTCTTGTATTTTGCAAACAACATATAAATCACAAAATGTCATTAGGTGATAATCAAAATAGTTTTTCCATGTAGTACAGGCATTTATGGCCAAGGTAGTTGGCTAAAATATTTCCACTACTAAGTGCAATATTTTCATCATAAAGAATAATATAAATTATAAATATATTCTATATATTTAAAGAGTTCATTTGCTAAAAGAAATAACTCTGTTTTTATTAATTGCATTCCAATTAATTTCAATCAAACTGCAGTTGGGTTATTTTGATTAAGTAAAAAGGTAACACTTTAGGACAGGGAACAATTCTCACTGTTAACTAGTTGCTTATAAGCATGCTTATTATAAACATATTGGCTGTTTATTATACTTATAAAGCACATATTCTGCGTGAACATATTTAGTAACACCTTACTAACTATTAATAAGCAGTAAATTAGGAATTTATTGAGGCAAAAGTTGTAGTTAATAGTTTATTAATAGCGAGAATTGGACCTTAAGTGTGACCTGTAAAAAAATACAGATAACTACCACAATAAAACACAATAAAAACATGATAACATAATAAAAAACATGATTTTTGAAAATGTAAAAAACTGAGTTATCTGTCATTTACATATCTAATATTTGTCTCCCATAAAACAGTAATAAATTACATCTATTAAAATAGAAGTGTAATTTTAAATTGTAATAATATTTCAAAATCTTACAGTTTTTAGCGTAAGGGATTTCTTTTTAAAAAACAATAAACAATCCAAACTAATTATTCCAAATTTGTATGTGTATTATAATTTAATAAGCAATATACAGCATGCTAGTAGTTTACAAACTTGAACAAAATATTAGATTTTTAATTAAATAAAATTAAATAGTATATTAATATTAATATATTTAAGAGTAGTATATTAAATAGTAGTTTTTCATCTTTTTAATATAAAATAATATAAAATATTACAATTATATGAAATAGTACGTTTTTAATTTACTATTTTTGTTTTAAATAGTAAATGTTTACTTTAATAGTGACATAAATTAATATATTTTTAATGCAACTGACTGTAACAAAATAAATATTATAATGTAATGATGTAGTTACATCATACATACATTTATATTACTGAATTTGTATTTATGTAACATTTGTATTAATTAACTGAGTCACATTTTTGTGCCCTGTTGTTGTTATTATTATTATTATTAAGAAATGGTTTTTGTTTCCCAATCATAAAGGATGTCTCTATTTCAGTTATATTATTTCTGAAATTTTCCATCAAAGGTAAGTCACAGCACGTGAATAGTAGAATTTTAGAATTAGTTGCTAATTAATTAATCAGTTGACCTTTTAATCCCAAGCAAAATACAGTTGCATGGACCAACTGTGTGGAGTAAACTGGTTTAATGTTTTGCTTAAGAACCAATTGACCCTTTTTAGGGAGTCTGATTGACAAGTGATCTGACCAATCATAACGCTGAAGAGACGATCCGTTCACTTGCCGCTTAAACTGAGGCGGTATACCGATCTGTCATGACTCGCCAAAGAGCCACAAAATGGTATTTATTGTTTGAATTTCTTAAAAAAAAGACTCAATTTGAAAGCTTTTCAAGTTTAAGCCCACCAAAGTTAATCCACTCTCCTGTCTAATTTGTTTGTCCACAAAATGGCAGATTCTGCGATATAATTGGTCCGATCGCGTAGTGATGTAGTGATCTTGGTTCAACCTTGGTGACCTTTTAACCTAGAACCTTTCAGTTACCACTTAAGATCTGTATCAACTAGCATAAACCACCTCATAACCATCAACCTCTTAAAAACTACACATTTTCTTTCCCACAGCCGCTTCGGCACTCCTGATGATCTGAAGTATCTGATTGATACCGCACACTCTATGGGCATCACGGTTCTTCTAGACGTGGTCCACAGTCACGCCTCCAGCAACACAGAAGATGGGCTGAACTACTTTGACGGGACGGACTCTTGTTTCTTTCACGGAGGCTCCAGAGGAAACCACTCGCTCTGGGGCAGTCGACTCTTCAATTACTCCAGGTGAGCCAAATATGCAAGCTGAATACATTTTGCTCACATTCCCAACTCTTGTCCTGTTCAATTAGTTCTCATTTGTGAATATCAAACAGCCCTTGAGTTTTCCGCAAGCTTTCACATGCTAATGGAGCACTAATGGATCTTAATGGCATCTTAAGACGTCTAAGAGGTACTATGGTGTTTCCTGAACCATCACAGCCATTCACCTATGATCCACTTTGATTACTGGGCAAGTGTGGCGCGCTTCGTATGCGGTACTTCACGGTTTGCAAACAAGCTTTTTTTTGGTAAATCTTCAATCCGTGTCGCCTAACTCGCAATAAGAACCTTAAGAAATTTCTCCCGTCCCTCGTCTTTCTTCTCCCCTCTGCCCATCTCTTCGATGACAGGCTCTCTTTACGCCACCTCTCAGCGCTGATCCATTAGAGGTCTCAGTGCTGCCCTCCGTTGCCCTCTTCTGTAATGGGATTTCACATCATTGTTGTTTGAATCTGAAGAGTCATGCCTCACCCACCGAAATGATAGTCCTGTCTGGCGGTTACCTCTGCGAATGAACATTGATTTTTGGTCATATCTTTGTTATTGATTCTGGCCGTATGCCTTTTGTTCCCTCTCTGCTTCTGTGTTTTTCTTCCCGGGTTCCTGTTCGCCGTTGGCGATATTTTAATGTTTTTACATAGCTTGGTAGACATGGGATGGAATATGTGCTGTAATAGAATGAAAAAGTTACTGGTTATCATTCTGCTTGAAATTATTGCTTTTTATCACAACTGAAAGAATGATTAATTTTATGTGCAGTATGTAGCTGTTTAGTCACATGTAAGTATTTTTTTAAATAATTCAATAAAATGATGTATTCTATATATTTATCCGTTATAACAAATATTAATAATTACAATTATGTAACACAAAATGTAAATTAAAATAAATGTATAATTATTCAATTTAATTTTAATATGTATACTAAAGGCAAATTTTAACAAAGTATTTTTTTTTTAATTTTGTAAAATTGTTATATTTTACAAATTTTTTTTTTGTCTCTGTGTCATCACTAAAGCAATGTATTATTTACTTATATCCTGTCTAGTATTTATTAACATTTTGAATTTTCATTTTAATGTTATTTTAAGTAATTTTGGTATGTGTGTGTGTGTGTGTGTGTGTGTGTGTGTGTTTTTTGTTTGTTTGTTTGTTTTTTTTGGTAATTTTTGGCTTTTGTCATTTTATGGTGTGTATATGTATATGTGTATATATACATATTATTTAATTTGTGTGTGTGTGTGTGTGTGTGTGTGTGTACTTCAACTTGTAGATTTTCTAATATTTGTGTTTTATTTTAATATACTATATATTAATTTTATATTAAGTATATAATTATTTAATTTAATAAATAAACACTGAAAACGTATACTTTAACAACATATATTTTTTTTTTATTTTGTAAAATTATGTTATAATATTTGTCTGTGTGTAGTATTTGTGTAGTTACTAAAAGTATGTATTTTATATTTTTATGTACATTTTCTTTACATTTTTCATCTAATACTTAATATTATATATTTATTTTTATATTAAGTATATAATAGTTTAATTTAATTTAATAACAAATATACACTAAAACATATTAACACAGTAAAAAACAAAAAAATATTTAAATTATGCATTCCACATATTATGTATTATAACAATTATTAATAATAAGTTTTCTTCAACATGTATGTTGTAAATTAATTATATTAGGTAATTTAATTTAATAATAAATATACACTGAAAACAAAATAACTTTCTTTAACAAAATACATTTTTTATTTTGTAAAATTGCTATTTTGTAATATTTGTCTGTGTGCAATATTTGTGCTGTTACTAAATGTACTATTTCTATACTATAAAACTGAATTTTTATCTTAATTTTAGTTTAAGTAATTTTGGTATGTGCTTTTGTCATTTTATTAGGGTTTACACACACACTATTTATAATACTATTTTAAATATTAGTATTTTTAGTACTTAAATGTTTTTAATTTCAACTTTATTTCAGTTACTGAAAATGATGTTTTAATTTAAATATTTGGTTTAGTTACCAACAATACAGAATTTAACTGCAAAGCATAAAATGTAAAAATGTAGTAATTAGATTGTGTTTACACTTGTTATGTGTTTAAGCTTACTTAAACTACTACTTCCAAAAGCATGATTTTTCTTGTGTACTTTCTTGGTTTTCTTAGCCATCAAATATTTAGCCTGGAATTTAGTCTTGTGCTCCAGAAGGAAAAAAATATATCATGAAGCCTAGGAAACTGTCACACCGCATAAAAAATGACAAAAGAAACAAGCACATTAAAACAGCTCAGCTCTCATTCTCAAAGTCCTGTAGAATTAATCTTGAAATAGCACAGATGGTTTTCAAATCATGTAATGCCATTATATCCTGCACATTGTTATTAAATATACTTATTAAGTTTCAGATAGTTTTTTCAGACAAACAAATCAATAGCTGCTTGGCTTTTCTTTAAAGAAACTCAAAAACAACAGCCAGTCTATTCTAATCTTCCTTTTAATTAAACTAATTGAGAGCTACCAATTTATACCCATTGTTTTGACATTCTTCATTTATCAGTCTTTGATTTTTGAGTTTAATTACTCATAGTGTTTTTGAATCTTTTTAAAATTGGATTAAATTGGATGATATTTTACTTGTTTCCGCAGCTCACCTTGCAACTTAACCGAGTGTGAGTGTGTGTGTGTTTGTTTACACAGATAAATTCGAGGATCATTTAGTGATAGAATAAAAGGACAATAGACAGTACAGTTTCAAAGCTTTGTATAGTGAATAATTTATTTATTAATTCTGTTTTATTTGTTAATCTGTTATTTTGTGGACTGTTGTTTGAAGGCTTTGATGCTGTTGTTGTTGTTTTTTTTGGTTCAGTGTTTGTTCAGCCCCAATTATTTTTGATACTGATGAGGGATTGGTGGAGTGGCAGTAATATATCGATTCTTCTTTAAAGTCTTTCATCTGTGGCCTGCTGTAGTTGTTCGCGTCTCTGTGGTGTAAATGAGCCTGTCTCATCCGCCCCTTACCTCTGTCAATTCCCTCTAACAATCTCCTCTCTCTCTCGCTTTCCTTTGCATCTCTTCATCATGCATAAATTCAGAGTGCCTGAGAATGAAGTGTCTAATGCTTCTGTAAAAGTTTTTTTGGTTTTGTTTTGAAGTGAGTCACCAGTGATGAGCGTCGCTCTTCCCGGGTGTTTACGTCTTTTGAAGGTGATTGTAAATGATAGCTGTGTCGACTCCATCTCCTTCGACTATCCTTATGGATTTGACACGGCCCATCGGAAATAGCCGAAGGATGACCCCCTCACCCTCATTTCCATTAAAATCCAATCAGAGGAGACGCGCCTCACTTCCGTGGGTCCGTAAACGGCCGTGACGTCCCCTGATCTGATACACTCTGTGTCCAAAACTGAACGCAGAACAGTGTTTTGTATGGATGGTTTCTATGAAAGAAGATCTATATGTTTCCAAAGCAACATAATGTCTAAAGATCTAGAACAAGTTCCAGTGTGACCGAGCATAATGCTTATTACAGATGAAACTAAATTATTCAAAATGTTACTTTAGTATTATTTATATGCTAGTGTTAATTTCATTAATGAAAACTACGACGAAAAGTCTTCGTCGGCAAGTTTTTTTCCTATGACTAAAATGAGATGATGATATGAAAGCCTGTTTCTGCCACTGAACAAAAAATGTAAAAAAAAAAAAAAAAAAAAAAAGGTAATTGCCTTTTTAATCTTACAATTCTGACTTTTTTTTCTCGCAGTTGCAAGTTTACATTTCGCAATTCTGACTTTTTTCTCAGAATTGTGAGATATAAACTTGCAATTCTGAGAACATATCAGTCTTTTCTTCCCCTCAAAATTGGACTTTATAACTCGCAAGTTGCGAGTTTATATCTCACAGTTCTGAGCAAAAAAGTTGTGGTTGCGTGGAAAAAGTCTGAATTGCAAGATATAAACTCGCAATTTCGGGTAAAAAAAAAAGAAAGGCTGGATACAAACTTGCATTTGCAAGAAAAATTGCAAGTTTTTACCTCGCAAGTCTGACTTTATTCTCACAATTGTGAGTTTATATCAGGTAATTCTCAGAAAAAATACTTAATTTCTCAGAACTGTAGGTTTGTATCACGTAATTCTGAGGAAAAAAATCAGAATTGTGAGTTAATATCTCGCAATTCTCTTTATAACTCACAATTGCGTGTTTATATCACGCAATACTGAGAAAAAAGTCAGAACTGTTAGTATCTCGCAATTCTGACTTTATAACGTGCAAATGTGTGTTTATATCACGCAATTCTAAGAAAAAAGTCAGAATTATGAGTTTATACCACACAATTCTGAGAACAAGGCAGAATTGTGTGGTTATATCTCACAATTCTCTTTATAACTCGCAATTCTGTGTTTATATCACACTATCTGAGGAAAATAGTCAGAATTCTGATCTTATATCTTGCAATTCTGAGAAAAAAGTCAGAACTGTAAGTTAATATCTCGCAGGTCTGACTTTATAACATGCAAATGTGTGTTTATATCATGCAATTCTAAGAAAAAAGTCAGAATTACGATTTTATATTCTGAGAAAAGGTAGAATTGTGAGGTTATATCTCGCAATTCTCTTTTTAACTCGCAACTGCGTGTTTATATCATGCAATTCTGAGAAAAAAAGTCAGAGTTGTGAGTTAATATCTTGCAATTCTGACTTTATAACACGCAAATGTATGTTTATATCATTCAATTCTAAGAAAAAAGTCAGAATTACGATTTTATATCACAATTCTGAGAGAAAAAAGGCAGTATTTATGGGGTTATATCTTGCATTTCTCTTTATAACTCGCAATTGCGTGTTTATATCACGCAGTTCTGAGAAAAAAGTCAGAATTGTAAGTTAATATCTTGGAATTCAGACTTTATAACACGCAAATGTGTGTTTATATCATGCAATTCTAAGAAAAAAGTCAGAATTACGATTTTATATTACACAATTCTGAGAAAAGGCAGAATTGTGAGGTTATATCTCGCAATTCTCTTTTTAACTCGCAACTGCGTGTTTATATCACGCAATTCTGAGAAAAAAAGTCAGAATTGTGAGTTAATATCTTGGAATTCTGACTTTATAACATGCAAATGTGTGTTTATATGCCGCAATTCTGAGAAAAAAGGCAGAATTGTGGGGTTATATCTCACAATTCTCTTTATAACTCGCAGTTCCATGTTTATATTTTGCAATTCTGAAAAAAAAAAAGTCAGAATTACGTGTTTATATCTTGCAATTCTGAAAAAAAAGGCAGAATTTTGAGTTTATATCACACAATTCTGAGGAAAAAAAGTCAGAATTGTGAGATAAAAAGTCGCAATAACCTTTTTTTTATTTTTTAATCAGTGGCGGAAACTGGCTATGATAACTGTGACTATATGTGACCCTGGACCACAAAACCAGTCTTAAGTCGCTGGGATATATTTGTAGCAATAGCCAAAAATACATTGTATGGGTCAAAATTATTGATTTTT
>JAHKKF010485664.1:0-13228 GCA_019740295.1 Labeo calbasu | reverse complement strand
AAAAAATGTTAAGACATTGAAGCTACTTAGTTTTAATGAATACATTTTTAATATAAACATATTAGCTGTAGACATTTTAAAATGTAGAATAGGTTGCTTGTTGTAAGTATGTTTTCCATTGAATTTTTCAAAATCTTTTTTTTTTCCAGCAGATAACTTTATAACACGCAAAGCACAAGGTCTCTTAAATGCTTTAAATTTAAATGTGAAAAAAGCCCGATCAGCAAGGTAGACATTTAGGGTGTGGATCTCACAGTGTGTCTTGTAATTTCTCTAAGAAATGGTTGAACTTCCAAGTTAGGATCAAATCAACCATTACATCCTTGTTTACCTTGAGATGATAACACAGATAAATGTTAATGTTGTAAGTGACAGAAAAGGTTTTTTTGCCACCAAGATTTGCATAAACCATGTTTAATCTTCAAACACAGACTAAATGGAAAAATAACATACTGGGGACCCACCTTCTGATCACAAAATAGATGGTCCCAAAGCAAACTAAAACCTAGTATAAAAGACCAAGCTCTGACAGACAGCTCACATTAACTCTTAAGGATGGCTGTTGACTCAATGGGGACTGTGAGGATGTCCCAAATGCGGATGCTGACATGGGTCGTCCTACTGGTGGGGCTGCAGTCGATTCAAGCAGGTTAGAAAAAATAAATATGATTAGTTACTGCAAAATAAAAAATAATGCTTACATTATCAGCTACCCAATGTGACTTTGTTTGTCTTTCTATGATTAAAGACTTTCTAAAGGATTATGAAGAAATGGACATTATTTCAGACCCTGTGTGGCCAACAACAACAGGTGAATATGTCATTGTGTTTATGAATTATAGTTTCTTTATGAATCAATGTGATCAGTGCATGTCATCAAGTAACAAATTTATGTATTTGTAATGGACCTACACATTAATATCATAAATATCAAGCTCAGGTTTATTGACACTCACATTATTCAATCAGCCAAATCTTTACAATTTTTTTAGATAGATTTACAAAGACTATTGTATTGAATTATTGTAAGCTATCTGTAACCATGTACTTTGTCTCCATTGTAAAATATGAGCAAATAAATAACTAAATGTCCCGTCTTTTTCTGTTTTCAGCATTTTCCATGACAAAGGTGCCGGTGACCACAGGTATGACGTTTCTCCTTCTTCTTCTATTTTTATTTAATGTTACAGTATTTAAAATCAATTCTGAAATCAAAATTTTACACTGTAAGAGACTTAAAAATAAAATGTGTAAGTTTAACCATAAATGATTCATACTATGGCTCTGTGGTGCAATCAAAACATTGTTTAGTATATGTTTAAGCAACAACCAAACGGTGTGCATTCGGGGTGCAGAAATGTCGCTCTTCACCTTTAGTTGTGTATTTTTGCGCAAAGAAAGTATGTAGTACTTGTCACATTTATAAACTTTCTTTATTCAGTTGTGCCGAATCCTGATCATCGATCCACGATCTGCAGTACATGGGGAAATTTTCACTTCAAGACCTTCGATGGTCATTTCTTTCAAGTGGCAGACACATGCAACTATGTCATGACAGTAATGTGTGACGTCGTTGTTTCTGATTTTAACATCCAAATGCAAAGAGAGACTGTAAATGGCTCAATCACTTTCAACACAGTCACAATAGTGCTGGAGGGAGCTATCATCAAAATCACTAATGGCGACATCACCATCGGGGAAGAAATGTGAGTTTCTACGCTACAGCCCTACACCAAAAGCACATCCTTGAAAATAATTTTTTTAATATTAATATTTTTTTCTTATTTTCCAGTTTTAAAAATCTCTCTCTATAATTAAGTTCTGTCATGAAACTCTAGATGGCGCAGGCTAATGAAACTAATGATATTCACAGCGTTAAATTACTTGCCATAAGCTGATTGGTTCATGTTGCATACATAGCCAATGAGCTTGCTGCTTCATTTAAATGGCTGGTTAGCATGCTCTAGAGCATTTGTTTAGCGTGCTTTTAGAGTTTCTCTGAAACCCTCCTCCATCCCCAGCTCCACCTGTATAGATCTGCTACAGGTTATTATATGTGATCCAGGATCACAAAACCAGTCATAAGGGTCCATTTTTTGAAATTGAGATGTATACATCATATAAAACCTGAATAGATAAGTTTTCCATTGGTGTATGGTTTGTTAGGATATGACAATATTTGGCTGAGATACAACTATTTGAAAACCTGGAATCTGAAGGGGTAAAAAAAATTAAAATATTGAGAAAATCACATTTAAAGTTGTCCAAATGAAGTTCTTAGCAATGGTTATTACTAATTAAAAATTAAGTTTTGATATACTATATTGCTTTGCAGCAGCAATGTAGCAGATCTATTCCGCTAAGATCAAATACATCAACATTGTCATATCTATAACCTTACTAAAATCTGAGAGTTGTGTTGACAGAAATATTTTTTAAAAGATTAATTTGAAATAATTTGTGAGATAAATGTTTTTTTCTTCTAATTTTAGCTTATAATTTTAAACAAATCAAATATTCAAACAGTGGGGTTAGAAAAATAAACCTAATTCAGCATATATTCTCTCTAAAAAATTACACAAATTTATCAACCTAATTTATTTTAAGTTTATTAAAATACTTTTACTGGAAAACAAGACAAACAAGAAAATGTTTTCTTTTTTCAATAATGTTGACAATTTTTTAAAAATTCTCCATCAGAGTGTCTGTTCCGACTTATAAGAATGGAATTAAAATCGAGGGAAGTCGAACAAGTCTCAAGATTTCGAACAAACATGGAGTGACTGTCTTCTGGGAGGAAGATAACTCTCTTACGGTATGATTTAGTATTATCTCTAAGCACACACAATTTTATCTTGGAGCTTGATCTCAGATTTCTGATATTAGAATTTCCCTTCGCAAACAGCTTGATTGACAGGCGATCTGACCAATCATAACACCGAATCCACTATTCTTTCCGACAAACAAATCAAACAGGAGAGTAGATTAACTTTGGCGGACTTAAACTTGAAACGTTGTGCGTACTGATGTCTTTCCACAGTTTAAATAAAATACATTCATTTGTCTTTTTTTTCATGCTTTAAGTAAAGAAGACAAGACGATTGGTTCACATGTCATTGATCTTATAAGGCAATACAGTGATCTGTCACAGCACATTAAAAAGCTACAAAACGGTATTGTTTGAATTTCTTTAAAAAATTACAACATTTTAAAGCTGAGACGTTGTTTCATACCAGAAGTAACCTGCACTGTCTTGTCTGTCGGCGTGTTGTCAGTTTTCTCTTTGCTCTGCAATGTATTTTTCACTGCGTTAGAACATGATGTGTAGTGTGAGAGCAGCATTGTTTGTCGGACATAGCACCAGTAACTAATGAGTGTGGGTTTTTGCGAAGGGTCATTGGACTATTTGCTCTGATCGTCGTGATGCACGTTTTGAAATATCACGGCTCAGTCATAGGCATAAATCGCGGTGGGGATGGGGGGACAGGACCCCCCCATCTGAGGGTTGTCCCCCCTAAAAAATATCATTACAAGCAACTCTGTGTTTTGTAAATAATATGATGGGCATATACTTCAAATAACTGTATAAGGAATAAAACGATATAAACGCAAAAAAGCGTTTTAAGTTCAGAAATGTTTTGAGTCCCCCCTCTCTTGCCTCACAGTGGTTTGGTCCGCTGCCTGCTTTCCCCCTTTACCGATACACACGAGTCCGGTGTCAAGTCAAGTCGGTGGGGGATCTAACCAAAAACTTGACTGTATCAGTGCAGCACATCATAAGACAAACATGCAATATGCCTAAATAAGCAACACTGAACCAACAGGTTTTGCAAATTAGCCTTTTCCTTATTTATATGTTTTTAGTCAAACAAATGAACTAACAGATGATAGATAGATAGATAGATAGATAGATAGATTATAAAAAGTGTCTTAGATTAAAAAAAAAGTTATTTAAAAAGTGTCTCTCTCCTCTGACATTATTTTGTTACATGATGTTCCCCAGATTGAACTTCCTGAGAAGTACCGAGGTCTGACCTGTGGACTCTGCGGAGACTTTAATGGCAACAAGGATGATGAGATCACTGTTAGCGGTGAACATGATGTTTTTCTCATTACTTTTTAGATTTAAGTTTAAATATAGCAAGTTTAGTGACCAGCAGACACATACTGATTTTAAACACTTTAATGTAATATGTTTATCTGGATCCTTCTCAGGTTTGGCCAAATGGAAGGTTTCCACACCTCTGACTGAAACCTGTGAGGATGTTACACTTCCATCCAGGGATCAGTGCAACCAGGTACACTATGGGACAAAATCTAATTTTGGGTGCACTTCTGAAATTAAACAGTGGGAAATTTTAAATTACATTTTTAACCTCTAATTGAAATATTGGTTCCAATGAAACAATCCTTTTAAATGATCTATTTTTTCCACTCTAGACAAGTGTTTGCCAGCAGTATCTCAGCAGTCCGGGCTTTGCTGACTGTCACAATGTGATGGAGATGAGTTCATTTGAAAAAGCCTGTGTAGACGACCTGTGTCAGTGTTACGGCAACCACGACTGTCTCTGCAACACGCTCACAGAAATTTCACGACAGTGCACACATGCTGGAGGAAAGCCAGAAACATGGAGGACAGAACAGCTCTGTCGTGAGTATCAGTAACGATGGCGGGAAAAATTATTTTTAATTTTCCTCATTCACATATCGTTACAGTATGCTGTTACATACAAGTTCACAGCATCAAGGTCGGAAGAGAACAAATAAATACTACAAAAGCAACAAAATAATTCAGCCATAACCTAAATTACTAGAGTAAATCAGGGTTTCCACAGGTCTTAAAAAAGTCTTTAAAAGTCTTAAATCGCTTTTCCATGAATTAAGGCCTTAAAAAAGTCTTAAATCAGAGCAACAAGTCTTAAATTCAGATCATGGATTGTTTCCTCACGTGTTTCATTTTAAAGTGAAGCGAAAGCGTAATTTCTGTGCTACATGGCTTAGGTCGCTCAATATTCATTAAACTATACGCGGTAGATGGTGGTATGTGCTGCTTCATCTGTCAGTCACCCAAAGAAGAACTTGTCATTTCAATTTTTTTTAGTGATAAAAATCATTTGGTTTAGTTAGAGAACAGCCAATACAATTAAAACTGAACACGGCTGCTCAATGCAGTGTGCCGAGCGACAGTCGCATCACAGATCAGATTTCATTTATCATGTGAAGAGAGTGAGTCAGGCTGACTGACAGGGAGAAGTCAGAAAGACAAGACTATGGCGAAAGAGTTTCAAAACGAAATGCAAAAGTGCCTGTTTTAAAAATATTTGGGATTTTGAAAAGCCTGTTGATATTTGTTATGTATCTAAGGTAAAGTTTCATATTTATTTGGTTTGCTGATTTTTATTTATTTAAACTGTGTAATTTTTTATTTTATTTTATGTTACATCAAGGTGTATGCCGTCCTTCCAAGCTTTGTTATTCGTTTTGCTTATAAACGTTCTACGTTTCTTATTTGTTTGGTTACATAGTGTTTACTGATTGTCAGTTTTGTATACCTATTTAAACGTTGTGTAAGTTATTATTTTATATTAGGCATATGACATGGTGTATTATTATTCATTTTGTTAATAAAAGTTTGTTACGTTACGTTAATGCCACTAATTTAAAAGTTTAAGTAAAATGCGCATGACACTTTTACAAGCTACTTAAAACTGAAGGAAAGTGATGAAAAGAGGGAAAATTCAAACGAACTAAAAACAAACAACTGCTTGAGGCGGAATTGCCACTGATTTGAAAGTGAAAGTAAAATGCGCACACCACTTTTACCGAAGGAAAGCAGTTGCTAGATACTGAATTGCTGCTCTAACTATACTTAGAGAACATATTGCTGTATTGTTTTCCCTTTAATGTTTTTTTTTCCATAAAATTTTCTTTAGTTGGTCTTAAAAAGGTCTTAAAGTCTTAAATTTACCCTCACAAAACCTGCAGAAACACTGGTAAATAAAATATCTAAAACTGTTCAATACAAACAACAAACACCATTTTAGTTGGACCACTGTCAAGTAAATACAGAGAAATCATTCTGCTTCTTCTAACGTTTTATACAATGCAACAATTCTCATGTGTTTGTGACATGCAATGTCTTATTCTCTGGCACAGCAAAGACGTGCCCTCTGAACTTGCGATACATGGAGTGTGGTGGTCCGTGCAAGAGCACCTGCTCAGATCCAGGTGCAAGTCTAATGTGTAAAGAACACTGTGTGGATGGCTGTTTCTGCCCTACTGGTAATTTCACGCAATATTAAAAGTCTATTGCTTGCATCTTTTTAATTAAAGTCGTTTCTTCCTAATTAATCTGTATTATGCTTTCTTTTTGTAAAGGCACCGTGGAAGATGACATTGGTCAGAGCGGCTGTGTTCCTGTGAACGAGTGCCCTTGTGTGCACGACGGCACAGTATATCGATCAGGAGAGTCTTACAAACAAGCTTGCAAAAAATGGTAACTTCTTTACAGTTTTAAAGTCACATTTAAATTAACTTTCCCTGTGCTAACACTGCTGCTATACTTTGGCAGTGAGTGTGCAGCTGGACACTGGACTTGTACGTACCTGGAATGTCCCGGAATCTGCTCTATTGTTGGAGGGTCTCACGTCACCACTTACGATGGAAAGACCTTCACCTTCAGCGGCAACTGTGACTACATCTTCACTAAGGTCTGTCAGTACAGCAGATGATCCATTAGATGTTTTTTTTATTCACATGGTTTATAAAACACTCAGGTTCTTACAATCCTTTTTTTTTTTTAATTACAGCACTCTAATGACAGTGACATTGCAGTTGTGGGAAATCTGGCAAAGTGTGATCCGACCCGAAAAGACACATGTCTAAATTCAGTTACCCTTGTCATCCCGGGGACCACTGTAAGCACTGGGTTTAAATAATTATATTCTTTAATAATTCTTGCTAATAATAATATTTACACCGACTACTTCTGCTCAGAAAATCATATTAATAGCAATGTCTTTTTGTCGATGTTTTACTGATAAAACAGATTAGTTTTTCCACCAGTGGATCTGTAGCAGTGAATGGAATCAGTCTAAATGTGCTTCCTTTCACCACAGGTTTGTTGTCAAATATAAAGGAACTTATTTTTTCATCATTATAAAAAAAATAAGTAATTTTTCTTTTTTCAATAATTGAATTGTCCAGGTCCTATCAGCATCTTCCAGCCATCTTCCTCCTTCATCATTGCTGATATGAAGAGCCTTCGTCTAGAGATCCAGTTGGCTCCAATCATGCAGTTATATATTGTAGCCAGCACTGAAGAAAAAGGGAAAATGAGTGGTGAGAATGAATTTATAGCATATAGATGTTTCAAATCTCATTGTTATGGACTAAAATCTGCAAAAAAAAATTATTTTATGGGTATTAGTTGAATCACTTTTAACCTTTCTTCTCTCAGGTCTGTGTGGGAACTATAACGATGTCCAAAAAGATGACTTTAAAACAGGATCGGACATTATAGAGGGCACACCAACATCCTTTGTCAACTTTTGGAAACAAAATTGCCCAGATATTGAAATCACATTTGACAACCCCTGCAGCTTGAATATAGAAACAGGTGCTTAACATGCTCACAATAGCCATGTTGCAGTTGATAATTTGATCATTCTTGACATAGAAGAAAATAACCTCCTGTGCTAAACAAAGTAAGCAAGCAAATCTCCTGTTTTTCCTTATAGAGAAAATTGCTAAAGACTGGTGTTCCCGTCTCACAAACCCAAATGGCACCTTTTCTGCATGTCACTCAGAAATAAGTCCTGAGATGTATTACGACGTAAGTCTTTCTGAACTTCAGACAACAACTGAGTTGACCACGTAATTCCTGTTTTTTTCATTGAATTTTGCAGCATTTATTATAAATGATTTATCTGTGCAAATCTTGTAGACATGGGTAGTCGACATACAAATCTTGCAGACAAGTCTCAAGTGTAACCAGAATGCGTCTGTGAAGTTTAATCTCAAAATACCCCACAGATCATTTATTACATCATTTTTAAAATGTCTATTTTGAGCAGAAGCAGAAACACACTAATTTCGTGCATGTCTCTTTAAATGCAGATGAGCTGCTGCTCCCTGCCCCCTTTTCCAGAATAGGGCTGTGCCTTTACAGCTCCTACCTCGGATACTCTGCCAAAAAACATCTGTTTGGTTTTGATGCCTATCGCACTGAAATTATGCATTTTAAAGCCATATCAGGTTAAACTTCTGATGTACGGTTTTCTGAGCGCACAGAAAGTGGCTGTCACACGGCATCTGAGTACTAAACTAAGTACTTCTCTTTCATGTCTTATTGCGCTTGAACTGTCAAATATACAGAAGTTTATGTTAAAAACACACAGGAGTTATAAATCAGTCAGTTATGTCTGTGTAGGTACAGCTGGGAAAGAAATCGCATGTTTATATTAGATTTGTGTGGTAGCAGCGTAATATAAAGTAAAGAAGTCAATGAATCCACTGCTGTCTTGTCTCCTCTAAGGCTGGGACTCTAAATAGTGTTCAGTGCTTGTCTGTGCAGCCAACAACAGAACAGTTAGCATGCTTTGCTCAAACTTTTGTCAAGGCGTTAGAAATGCTACACCGTTGTCGCTTGTGAAAACAAAATGACAGCGCCGTGGGTGGATACGTGGCAATATTATAATAAGATCCACTTTTAACTACATGGAGGGAGTGAAAATCTGAACTGCTTGCTTTTTCACATGCTTGCTATAAAAAGGTTTATCAAAACAGAGTTACTGGGTTGTCCTTTTTCAAGTTTACTGGGTTGGGAGATGCACCGCGGAGCCAGTTATAGCACTTAAACATGGAAAAAGTCAGATTTTCAGAAGACAGTTGCTGGATGTAAACCTTCAGATGATCCAATCAGTTCCTAATGGATAAAATCAAGCCCTGCACCACATTTTTCCTTGTTCAAGTAGCTGCTTCACTCAGACGTAAATGTGTTTTTCTCTGCAGTGGTGTGTCTACGACACTTGCAAGTGTGCAGATATTAAGAAGTGTATGTGTGCGGCCCTGTCCAACTATGCCCACGTCTGTGCTGCCAGAGGAATTATTCTCCAGGGTTGGATGGATTCAGAGCCCTGTGGTGAGAACTTCATAAAGTACACATACTAACAAATACTTGTATGCACACTCTGTTACAAATCTGCCTCTGTCTATCTCTGGCTGCATAGACGCGATTTGGAATTGTCCAGGCAACATGAAGTACTCCTACGGCGTGACCAGCTGTGGTAGCAGCTGCCGCTCTCTCAGTGAACAAGACAATATCTGCCAAGGGTCCTTCACACCTGTAGATGGCTGTATCTGTTCTGAGGGAACCTACCTTAAAGGCGATAGCTGTGTACATGCTGACCAGTGTCCTTGTTATTATGGCAACCAGGTCATAGAGCCATCAGCAGTGTTTCACAAAGATGGTGCTAAATGGTATAAAGTGCAGTTTAACATATTTTCTATTTTCTTTATCTGAATATATATAGGTACAAGTTCATTTTCAAGCTACTGAGCAATTACATGAAACATTATACATTACAGTGAACATTTATGTATAATTTTTTTTTATTTTGTGCTATAACTGATAGCAAAGAGGATAAGATGATCGCTTCATGTGCGATGTGTTGACATGGGTGAACTGACAGCTAGAGTGATACAACATATTAAAGATGTGTTAAAGATGTAAACAAATGTATTTGTTGTTTAATGAAAAAACTGACTGAATTTGAAAGCTGATACACTTATTGTGATTGCTTATTGCGATTATTGGATGGGAGGCAATTGATTTTTGGTGTTTAGGAATCAATATTGGTTAGTCTTGTTGGGAATCAAATATTTTCAACTAAGCCCTAATAATAATTGCTGCAAAAGGCTGTCTAAAATGGTTTATGGTTTAAGTATGTCCCAAAAGCATATATCTATTTAACAATATTGATATTCAATTTTAACGCTTAATGATGGATTTAGTAATTATTTGCACTGTTTTGTCAAATTACAGCACCTGTAACCTTGGCAAACTGCACTGCTCCAGTCAAGAAGGTGATCTGCAACTAGCTCTTCCACAATATTACCTTTTAAATGAGTCACTGCTGGGATGTGTGCGAATTTTCTCCACCTCATTCATGTGCGTTTTGTCTTTTTAGACTGTGTGGCTCCAATGACATTCTTCAAATGCTCAAGTCATGGAGAAAAAGGAACAGAGTGTCAGAGGACATGTGAGAAACAAGACCCTAACAACTGCGTGAGTTGAATGAATCGAATACGTGAATAATATGATGAATGAAATGGCGCGCAGCACTGATGGAAGTTTTGATGGAAGATTGGAAATTTTGGCTTACAAATTTTGTCTTGGCAATAGGTGAGCATGGGGTGTGTATCAGGATGTATGTGTCCAAATGACCTTCTGGCTGATGGAAAAGGTGGGTGTGTGACGAGGGAAAACTGTCCATGTACCCATAATGGAGGCACCTATTCACCTGGCGAACAAGTTCAACAGGACTGTAACACCTGGTGAGCCAATCACAGTTGTTACAAACCATGTTATCCCAGTGCCATCCTTGTACTATCATTTAACATCTCCACTACTAGTCAAAAATTTGAACACACGTCTAAAGTATAGAGTAAAGGTGTGGATGTCCAATAACCGTATTCGTAAATGAACAGAAATCATTGTATTTGGTCATACTGTATCAGTACTACTCAAATAGCACTGGCATGATCAAACGTTCATCTATGCATCAGTATTTATTTGTAAATTTGCTCTATATTTTAGCACATGCACAAACGGGATGTGGACTTGTACTGAAAAGGCGTGCTACGGCACCTGTACCATCTACGGTGAAGGTCATTTCAAGACTTTTGATGGCAGGAGATATTCCTTCCACGGAGACTGTGAACACACCATAGCCCATGTATGTCTGACTGTCCTAATGGGAAAAAAGTCAATATACAGATATCTGTCCATTTTTGTTCTGGAAGTGTACTTCTCCTTTAAGGCTTAAGATTTTAGATACAAAAGTTTTAGGGGTTAATTATCTGAGGCATTATAACGTGGAATATCTCTGATGCGTGTAACCTCTCTAGGATTATTGCAGTACGAACCCCAGTCCCTCCTTCCGCCTGGTCACAGAGAACATCCCATGTGCAACCACCAAATCCATTTGCTCCAAGGTCATCAACCTGTTCTTTGGGGTGAGGTTAATTTACAGCATTAGTAAATCATCCTAAATGTGCAATGTACAACATATGGTATGCCACTGACTTTTCATCTCCCACAGAGATACAAGATGATTTTATCTGAGGAGGGAGATGTGAAAGTTGTTGAAAGCAATGGCACGGCGTACAGATATCAAATCAGTTCTGCAGGCATATATGTTGTCATAGAGGTCGAAGGTCTTTTGAATTTAATCTGGGATCAAAAGACAAGTGTAATGATCCAACTCCATCACAAATTAAAGGTATGCATTCCTTAAAGGTACACCCATAAATTGTATCTTTTGTTCATCTTTTCACCTAAACATCTACATGATTTCTGTGGCAGGGCAAGGTGTGTGGACTGTGTGGAAACTTTGATGGTAATGCGAACAATGACTTCATAAAGCACAATGGAGAAGTGGTGACAGATCCAGAAGATTTTGGGAATAGCTGGAAGATGGATCCCAACTGCCCAGATGTGATAAACGTGAAGCACCCTTGTGAAGCAAATCCACATCGACGTGCCTGGGCTGTCAAACAATGCAGAATCATCACAAGCCCTGTTTTTACAGACTGCCATTCGCTTGTAAGTAAAATGATCATTTATCAACTTTTTTGAGAACAAAACTTTTAGCGCTTTACAATTTAATGTATTACATCTAATGCAGTTATTACGGTAACATTTATGGTTCTGTGTGTCTGATTTTCCTGTCTCTAGGTGGATTCTGGCCCGTATTATGATGCTTGTGAAAGGGACACCTGTGCATGTGACAGTGGGGGTGACTGTGATTGTCTCTGTACTGCAGTGGCAGCTTATGCTGCTGAATGCCGTAAAAGAGGAGCTTGTGTGGCATGGCGAAGACCAGACTTCTGTCGTAAGTCCTAATATTTCTCACATTTATTTTGCCTGTAAACATAAACTGCAACCAATGAACCTGGGTGAGCAATGCATCTATTGTACTCCACTAAGTTATGATTAGTCACATGTCATAAATGTGTTCATAGCTGAAATAACCAGTCCTAACAAAAGTGGTTGTTCCTGCAGCTTTATTCTGTGACTATTACAATGCTCCTGGGGAATGTGAGTGGCACTATAAAACTTGTGGATCAACCTGCATGAAAACCTGCACAAACCCCTCAGGAAGTTGCTCTGATCAAATTCCTCCCCTTGAGGGTAAGAATTAAACATTTTAGCATAACGCTACTACATATTTTAGGTACGCATGTCTACATGTTCTGTCTAATCTGACTACTTCATTCATTCTTTTAGGTTGTTTTCTTCAGTGCCCTTCAGAGAGGCCATATCTCAGGGAGGAGACAATGAAATGTGTCACAGAGGAAGGATGTAAAGACTGTTTCTATGATGGGAAGGTATTTCCACGTGGATCGGTCATTTACAAGACCTCAGATGGGAATGGTGTATGTTTCACTGCTATTTGTGATTCAGATGGGAAAATAATAAGAAGTACTGAACCCTGCATTTCAACTACAACACCTTTCACTTTCACAACTACACCTGAAACTACAACAACTTCCACCATCTCAACAACTACTGTCACACTAACACCTACAACTATAGTTACATCAACATCAACATCTACATCAACAGAAACATCCACAATCACCTCAACTACTGTAACGACAACATCAACAGAAACAACTACGTCAACAGTAACACCATCTACAACTACTGGTACAACAACAACTACGTCAACAGAGACATCCACAATCACACCAACTACTGTAACAACAACACCTACATCAACAGAAACAACTACGTCAACAGAATCACCATCTACAACTACTGGTACAACAACAACTATATCAACAGAAACATCCACAATCACACCAACTACTGTAACGACAACACCTACATCAACAGAAACACAATCAACAACTAGTACAACTACAGTTACAACATCACCTTACACTTGTGCTTTTACATGCAATTGGTCAAGCTGGATTGATAGCAACAAACCCAGCACAG
>JAHKKF010485659.1:228-11092 GCA_019740295.1 Labeo calbasu | reverse complement strand
ACATATTTTATGTGAAATAAAAAATAACATGCATTTTGTATGATCCCTTATATGTTGGTAAAATAATTAACATTTTGCAGATTCTGCAAGGTGTATGTAAACTTTTGACTTCCAACAGTATACTGCACACAAACCTGCCACAACTGCCTAGTTTTGCTTGTGTCTGTTCCTTGGTCATAGGAAGCCCAAAGCGTGCACTTGACATGTCTCTGTCATCATTTGAATAATCAGCCATTATGCATGCAGGCTCTCAGACGTGTTATGGCGCTCGGTAAACACAAACTGAGTCATTTCCGTCCCGTGATTATCAGCAGGGAGACAATCAGTACATCTTTATCCTGCCCACTGTTTAATGGTTGCAGCCGGCTCTTGAACTTGACTAAGTAAACATAAGATCACTGCTCTCTCAGTATGACTGCTAAGATTTTCGGAGTGGCGCCTTGGAGATGTTAGCTACAGATTACGTATACCTGATTCTGTGAATGAATAGCTTTTTTGTCAGCTGTTGAAAAATCAGATGAAATTGAAATGTTGAAGCTGACGTATGATGCAAAAAAATATGTTGGCGTGCACAATGTGAATATGAGATATTGGTAACTGAGGCATATAATATAAACAGTACAGGGCCAAGGCTCCTGCTGAGGGTCAGTTGATCTCCATACATATACATAAACATACGGTTTTTTTTTATCTTGACATGTACATCCAAAGTCCAGCATGCACCCACAATGAGATTGTGGCTACATGTAAATTATAACCCTCTTCATGAATTACCCTGGGTTCACTAGGTTCTTCGAAACATTGCTAAAGTCGCAAAATTTTACAACATTATGGATTTGCAATCACATTCGGCAAAGTCAGCAGATACAAAGTGTCAGTCAGTTGTAAATAAAGATTACTAGAGTATGTTTTACAAGCAAATACTATTTCAGTCTTTCTATTTTAAAACTTCACATTTGATTTGGTTTTTATTTGTGAAATTTACTGCAGTGAAAATGCAGTGAGTGAAAATTGTTTTTTCAGTGTAAAATGCTCTAGGATAAGTAAACATTGTAGGTCAATTGACTGGCATCAGTAATGATGTATGTGTTATCCAGTGAAATCTTTTAGGTCTAAATCTATGCCAAAATGCCTAGAGAGACGTGTGGGACATAAAGAGAATATCTTTTTGCTCAGTAAGCTGAATGAAAAGTGTAAATGTCCTAAAAGTGCAAACATTTGAGTCATGCAACTTGTTGGGTCTGAAGTCACCAAAGTCAAACATCTGTGATCCGATCACTAGCACACAAGGCTAAATAGAGGTGTAAACGAGGTCTAAAACGTTTTGTGATTGCATCACTCAAACTATATTCAGAGGTAGTTGAAAACACATGTGACCAGGTCCTGAAGCACCTGTCAATCATACAAAAAAGAGGCTTAAGTGTGCTTTCATTTATGAGTTCTGGGCTCCTGGTTGGTGAGACTTTCTTTCCTCTATGCCAACCAATCAAATAACTTGTCAGTCTCTGTCTTTGCTCTGTATCTGCTTGTTTATTAAATGAATGCGGAAACAGCAGATAGCTGGAGCATATCTGTCTGCTGGCATGTCTTTCCGACTGCCAGATAGTAGAGGAATCAAGAGGCTCTTTTTACCCCACGTCTCAGGAATGCAAAGCTAAAGGCATTTGAGGTCCATAGAAAGATCTCAGAGCTTTTTGAGATGCATAATTAAACTGACAACATTCACACAGTCAGTTTAGGATTGACAATCGTATGTACTAACAGATGTGACATGTAACATCCTCTTCTCTAAGTCATGTAGGACTGCAACGATTCCTCGATTGTAAGCGAGTATTAAAAAAAAATTTGATCGGAGTGGCACATTCCGCATATTAAACCCATTTAAAAATCATAATAAAGCATAATGCTGTTAGAAATTCACAAACGTTATGATTAAATGAAATAAATATATGCGGTGCATGTTTAATATATGAGCTTTAATTATTTACATGCGTGTAGGTTATGTAAGTGCGTGTCAGAGCGGCTCCGTTCACAGTAAATGCTGCTACGCAAACTGTTATCATTTAGTTTCAAACTCTATATTTGCATGTTATTGTGAGTTTGGGTTTACTTTAACGTTCATCAGGGAATGCAACATGTTTTATTTTATCAGATTTTTAAAGTAAATCATATAAACCTACGCAAACACATACACCATTATCTTTCTCAGTACACTAACTGTTCATCAAAACTGTTCTGTGGACATCACGTTTTGATGTCCACAGAAATTTCAGTGGCTGTAGTGTTTCTATCATAAAGAAATAGCCAAATATTAAAGATTAAGTGGCCATTTGAATTAAATGTTATTGAGTCAATATTTAATAAGGATTAGATTGTGTAGTAAAGTGTAAAAACAATTGTCAGGCTGTTGGCGCCCTCTGCAGGCCTTTGTTATGATACATAATGTACCATAGCTCTATTGTTTATAGTAAATTATGTATTTTAACAATTTTGTTTAATAAAACCATGATAACTTGCTTTTGATACTTTATTTGACTAATTATTATTGCCTCATTGCTATTAGAAATGTATTTTAAGTCATTTTAAAGGCTAGGTCTGTTTTTATTACTACAAAAAATAATTATCCGATTACTCAATTAATCGTCAGAATAATCGTCAGATTACTCGATTAACAAAATAATTAGATACAGCTCTAAACTTAACTTAATAACCTTGAATGCATGCAACTATACTGACAGATAATAATAGCAAATATCAGCATTTTGTATTGCATCTTTAAGCATTTACATTTTATTCTGAACTATTTTGAACTTTTACCTTTTCAGATTAGCATGTTATGCATTTATGTTCATTTTTTCTCCACCTAAACACCAATAGAGAGTTTTTCCACAAAGCTGGCATGTTTGGATGTAAATAAACTATGCACACATATATGCTATATACTATATACACAGTGTAAAGTGAGAGTTCACCACACAAAACCTGACATTTCCTACATTTTTACAGTATTTTTCAAACGTTTTTGATTACTAAAGAGGTTTACAGTCCTAATATTACTCATAAAATGTGCCTTTTGGCATACATCTGTCAGTAGTATGACTGTTTCTTTTATTTTCCGTCAGAAAATCCGTTCTTGCAACACATCAGTAAACCTACTGTAAAAATTCAGAATTTCAAGATTCGATTTCTATTCACAAGCTTGCAATTTAATTCGATTCTGATTTTGTTTCGATTTAATATCGATTATTTTATATCAGGTACATTACATGGCAAATTTTCTCAACGAAAAAAAATCTCTCAACTAATATTGTAAAATATTCATGAGAGTCAGCTAGTACTACAGTTTTTCTACATGACTAAACAGTTTAGCAACCGATTTTTTTTCCTGAGGTAAATGTGACATTACGTGACATATTGTTTATAAGCTGTTATATTGACGTCTTTGAACGGTTGAAACACTGATTGAGCGATTACATGAGACAGGATACGGATATCGGTAAACTGTAGTATTTCTTTTAACATACCTTTGGATGTTTATTCATGTTTTCATGCTGAAACTGACATCAAACCGGAGGAGACGCTCACTTCACCCGCCGCTTCTCTTGAACTGAGGCGCTACAGCGATCTGTTACTCCACATTAAACGGCATTTATTGTTTGAATATTGTAATAAATGTACAGAATTTAAATTCTCAGACTTTGTTTTATATCTAAACTAACAAAGCGCAAAGCTTATTCTGAGTTGTATTGGATTGGTATGTGCGCAACAATGTTCCGTTCATTAAATGAAAACAGACTAGACTAATCGATTCGTGGGATTTAAGAAGCAATATCGTTTCGTTAAAAAGAGAATCGATTAAAATCGAGAAATTTTGTACCCAGCCCTAGTTGCCATTAATATTTAAGTTTGGTTATAGAACATAGTTGTCACCCTTATTTGTTACTGTGTATGAACTGTATTGAGTCTTCCAAATACACATCTGACAACCAGATTCTGCTTCTGTGTGACTATATTGGGATTTACATGTCCAGGTTTATCTGAAAAAGCCAATTTGTATAAGACTCACTGTACACAACCGTTGTGGTCAGTCTTATTTACAACGGAACAATTTATGCAAACCAGTGTTTTTCAAGTTCAAGTTTTTTTAGTTTCAGTTAACAATAATAATCCTGATGCAAACAATCCAATACACAAAAAGATCAAAGCTAAAGAGCAACATACATGCGTGCCTAGTTTATTTACATCCAAACACGCCAGCTTTGTGGAAAAGCTCAAAGTTCCCAGCGAAGGAAACAATGATGAAATGCATGCTGTGTGACAGGACAAAATATAATAAAGACAAGAACTGTGTGTGGAGTGACTGTGGGATAGTGAAGCGCAGAGACAGGGTGCTTCTCTATTGATTTATCCTTCTGTAACCTCTTTCTGTCTCTTTTTTCCCCCTGCAGACTTGTTTTTTGGGAGCTGGTCTGGCCAGGCAGATTTGACTGGAGCCAGAGTGTAGATACAAGGCTGAGCTCAGATAAACAGCTTCTTGTTTGAGCCGCCGCTGCGCTGAGCTGCTCTGTGCTGAGCTGAGCAGGCTGATAAGAAAGGCAGTGGCGGCGTCGGGGCCGTGGCAGCCAAGAGAATGGACCAGGGCCTGGGGAAGTAGACACTCTGACTGCACCCTGCCCTCCCCTGACCGCTTCTCCTCCCAGCCCTAATCTCTCCTCTTTTCTTCTCTCCCTCGCTCTTTTCACAGCAAAGGGCAGAGCTGCCTAATTGCCTGGTGAGAGTGAAATGTATCAGTGGGCCGCATCAGCACGGGGAGCAGGGGAAGAGATGCAGACGTGGCCGGGCCGGTCAGACCAGGGAAGAGACGTGACCTCGATGACTATCCATATTCAAAGGTGTTAAAAGAGGGAAATTATACTTCAGTTCAAGTTACTCAGTAATCAAAGTATTTACTAAATAAATAATTAAATGCTTTAAATGAAAAAAAATATATAATTACATGTATTTTTTCTTACTCATATTTCTGAGTTTATATCTTACATTTCAGTCTTTTTTTCCTCGCAGTTCTGAGAAGAGAAAATAACATAATTGCAACATTAAAATTCAGAGAAAAAAGTCAGAACTGTGAGACATAAAAAAGTTAGTGTACCAAAAAATTTTAATTGTCATATGTTTTTCTCTTTCATATCATTCTATGAACTTATGGAAGCCTGTTTCTGCCACAAAATGAATGAATGAATAATTCAAAGTAATTGCTTTTTTATATAAAAACTTTTAGTATCGCAATTCTGACTTTTTTCTCAGAACTGCAAGTTTAGACTTCATAATTCTGAGTTTATATCTCTTAATTTGCGAGAAACGAAGCGAGAGACAAACCAAATTGTGAGACATAAACATAAAATTGGGCTTTCATACATTTGGAATGACATGAGGGAGAAAAAAACTTTTGGGTGCACTATCACTTTAAATAGCAGATCATCCTTGTCTGTTTTTATTTGATCTCTACAATGCAAAATATGCCGTGTTCCCGATGCCTTAAATTCTCTCCCAGCCCTAGATACCTCCTACTATCACAATTGATCATCATGCCTGCAGAGAGCTGCTGATACGCCAAGCATGCCAGAAGATTGGCAATCAATAACACAGCAAGAACGCTTTGGCTCAGCTTTGGACTAAACCCACATCTGCTTCAAATATCCCTGTCTCCTGACTACACAAACTTTTGTGTGTGCGTCTAAGCAGCCTTAGTCCTGAAAAAACACATTGAGATTCACCCACACACTTTCAATGCTAAAAAATATACCAACATGGTGAATACAACTAACAAAATATATGACCCTGGACCACAAAACCAGTCTTAAGCAGCATGGGTATATTTGTAGCAATAGTCAAAGCTACATTGTATGGATCCAAATTACCTCTTTTTCTTTTATGCCAAAATCATTAGGATATTAAGTAAAGATTATGTTTCATGAAAATATTTTGTACATTTTCTGTAATCTAATATTTTGTAAAATCTACCCTAAAAATATAAAAACTTAATTTTTGAGTAGTAATGTGCATTGCATTTCTCAATATTTAGATTTATACAGAAAAAAAAAATTGCTACAAATATACCTGTGCTACTTACGACTGTTTTTGTGGTCCAGGATCACAATTCTGTAAGCTGTATTATCTTGCAAAATTTTGTTCAAGTACTTTTATGATTTTTCCTTAAAAAAAAAAATTTAAGTAAATAAAATAAAATACTGATTACGACATGTCTGCACTGTAAAAAAAGAATTTTTGGAAGTCACAAATAAAAGAAAGATTACTGATTTTACATTTAATTTACATTTAAAAATGCTTTGTCTTTGTAATAATTTATACAATTCTTTGGCAATTTCTGAATGTTTTTCAGTTATTATGCAGTTAGTTATTTATAACATTTAGTTATAACACTTAGTTTTGCAGTTATTATGCAGTTATATTTATAACAGTAAATATTATTATTTTGCAGTTATCAAACACATTAGCTAATGACAAATACAGCCCGCTGCTGTCATATCAGCTGATCCTGTCATACTTGGCTCCGAGTCTCTCTCCCGCTCTGACGTTTTACCTCACAGTCAGCGCCTGAGGACTGACGGCGGTTTCTTTTGTGCTCTTGCTTATTTTTGCTGACCTGGAACAGGCAGACAGACACTGAACAGAGCCTGGGTAGGGGGTGGAGGAAACAGGGGGCTCTCCTGAAATACGGTCCTCTGCGTTCGGGAGGGTGAGGTGGAATAACAGCATCATAGCTCTCAGGTGTCACACCGTCTGGCAGGGGGTTGGGAATGAGGGGAAGGGGGCAGAGAGGGAGCAGTCTTGGATGAAATGAAAGCACTATATGGAGAAAAAGTGTTTAAAGAAATACAAAATTTCAGTTGATGAACAGAACACTGTAGCACCTTCCATCCAATAAATCGCAATGAGCTTTTTTCCTTTGTTACTTTTGATATGAAACAGTCTCAGATTTCAAATTCTGTATTTCAGTATTCAAACAAATGCTTTTGGCACTGTGTGATGTGGAACGACTGATCGCTGTAGCGCCTTAGTTTAAGGGAAGTGGCAGCGCGAAGCGCTAGTGAACTGACTATCTCCTCTGGTTTAATACCAGTTTCAGCATGAAATAAACATGAATGAACATGCAAAGGTATGTTAAAAGAAAGAGTACAACTTACCGAAACCCGTATCCTGTCTAATGCAATTGCTCAATCAGCGTTGCAACCGCACAAATGCGTCAAAATAACAGCCTGTAAACAATGTCACATAATGTCACATTTACCTCAGGAAAAAAAAAAAAAAAAATTATTATACTTCGTTGAGCAATAAACTCTTTAACCCTTAAAATGCATACTTTGAGTCTTTAGCAACCCTGGATGTCATTCACTACCCTCTCCCTAAAAAAGTTTAAAGTTTGACATCAGCTTTCTTAGTATTCCTCAATCTATTCATTATAAACAATATAACAAGAAAAAACTAACAAAATATAAAGAATGTCTGTTTTCAGATCATTTTTTTAAAAAAAACTGTATAGGGTCGCTAGAGACCCGAGGTGTGTAATAGTGCAAGTATAGTTTTCGTGCGCAATACGTGCAATTCACCTTTATTCCTCAAGGTGGCACTGTTTAACAATAATTACATAATGTTTCACTTATACGGTATGGTTTGGTTTGAATGGATTTACTGCAATTACTGTATGCAATAAAATATAAATGTCACTGTTATTTGATGGTGGATGTGGTGAATAAGCAGCCAGCGATCAAAATATTGACTTTGAAGTCATTTAAAACAATAGTTTTGAGAATATGTTTGAGATCGCATATATATGAGCCAGATGCTGAATGTATTGTGGAAGTGCGCTGAGGATGACGGCGATGGTAAAATCATTTGCTTAAATTGAACCCTTCTAAGTTTCAAAATGTAACGAAATATGCTTTATTTTATTCTTCTGTATCTGTACTTAAAATATCAAGAGAGTTTTTAGCTATTGTAGAAGTTAGAGATCGATCCGTGCACGCGTGGAAATATAGGTCTGGGTCGCTAAAGACCCGAATATGTAATAATGTTTGGCGAAACATTCATGCATTTAAGGGTTAATCAACTAGAAAAACAAACTCCACAAAAATGAAACTTTACTGTTCTTTAATGTTTAATTTATGTTTGTATAAATCTGTCAAGTTTTTATGACAGCCACCAATGTTTAAATGCTTATATTTCAAAAAAACGAATTGGCGCAAAAATATAATGATGCAATTGGAACTTAATTATTATAAAAACTTCATTGAGTGCAATTTAAGTGTTTGTATACAATCAATATTATAGTAAAGTAGTACCAACTCTCATGTATATTTTACAGCATTACTGCGAAAAATGGGTTTGAGATCTTTCATTTTATCCATTAACTCACACAGTTCTCTATTCCACATGGTGTGGTCCGCAGCATTCCTTCCCGTCATGGCACGGGATCAACTCGTCAAACACAGAATGGGTTCAGAATGGAGAAGCTAACCATGGTCCATTCAATACAAAGAGGCCACAGTTTGTTTATTCTAAAGAATCTGTTTTAATTCAATATCTTTTAACAAGTTCCTCTCAGAGGTGGTCCGTCCAAGAAAGGAAAAGTCATTCCAAACAACCACCACCGAAACATTATAGGATCCAAATCATCGCCCAGTTAAACCCACCCCAAAAAAAGAAAAAGAAAACTGTTGTCAGGCAACACAAGCAAATACTTCGCTTGGGAAAATCGCAACCGCAAACTGACAACTAAAAACTAAATATTTCAACCTGATTCCAAACATAGCAATCTTTCCCTCGCTTAAAAAGACAAGGATTTCAGGAAGAGTTTAATGACTGTACCAGTTCAGACTGGTTAATCCACAGTAAAGCCCCAACACACTCACCACCTGCTTTTTTTGTTTGCATACATAGTTACGCGGTGTTCACCACAAATTTCTGCATGATCTAAAGAAAGCCCATTTTGATTTTAGCTTCCAGCCTCACCTACCCCTAAATACGTACAGCTTACCTATGACAATAAAAACTGGAGACCTTGACAGGAGACTGATAGGATTGCTCAACCCAGTTTATTAGGGTTTATGGAGAAGCAGTCAAGCCAAGCGTGCAAGGTCAAATAGATTAAAGTACAATTAAACGCAAACAAATGATTAAAGAAGTTAACCATGTACTGACACCCTTTGCACCTTCGGTCATGCTTCTGCCAGCAAAATATAGATTAACCGGAAGACACGGGTGGGACGACACACTGAGAAACGACTGTTCTTTGAGAAGAGCAACAAACAGAACAGTTTGTTGGGAGGAAAAGGTGTGGTTTAAAATGGGAAACAATGAAAAGTAGGCTTTGTTCACACTGCACATTAATCTCACTTGTTTTCTGAATCAGATTTTAGGACTGCATTGTCATTTTGCTTGTCACATGGACTATTTTAATAATCTACTACAACCTTTCTAGGCCTTAAATGTGGAAGTAAAAAATAATCATTTCCTGATACTCCTGTGTCATCCAAGATGTTCATACCTTTCTTTCAGTCGAAAAGAAGGTTTTTTTAAGACAGCATTGCAGGATTTTTCTCCAAATAGTGGACCAATGGGAATCAACGAGTTGAAGGTCCAAATTGCAGTTTCAATGCAGCTTCAAATGGCTCTTCATCAGGGCTATTCAATTCATTTTGGGGGGGGTTAATCATGAGTAATTGATACATTGATACATAATTTCACATTGAACCTCCAAATTAATGTAGAAACAACTTGAAGATGGTACATTTTAAATAGCATATGAAGAGTTCAGATGCAAAACCAGCTAAAAGCCATCTTGGTTAAAAATGAGATAATGATACTGAGTGAATGCTCCTGACACATAGTACACGTCCATCAAATACGTTTACTTCAAACTCGCTAAATTCCAGCCTCAGCCCAATCAGAAGTACCAGTACTTACATAGAAACCTATACAAAGTAGACAGAAAGAAACACTCATTTTAAAGAAAAACGTCAGATGGATTTAGCTGGTTTTGAATCTGAACTCTTCATATATTTTAATAGCATCTTTTCACCAAGTAGCCTATTATTAACAAAGGCCAGTATTTTTGATAGCAATACTGCTGATGACGTCTCGATTAAATCCATTTTCCCCTCAATTTTAGCCATTAATTATAGCCATTCAACATCATAATTCAAATGTATTATTTTTATAATTTAACAGGCTATAATTTAAAAATGTTACAACTTTTAATTTAAGTGAACTTAAAGGGGTCCTATTATGCTCTTTTACAAAGTCTTGATTTTGTTTTGGGGGTGTACTAGAACATTCTTTCATGCTTGGCGCATTATTTTTAACATGATTTACATTATTATAATGCATTTCTCCCAGCCTGGCACATTAGGCTCGATTAGTTCCGGGTTTAATGAAGGCCTGCATAATATTCATATTCATATTATGTTATTCTTAGTCATAACATAATATTCTTCAAGTAATTGTGTGAAAATTATGCTTTAAAACTCTGTAAATCATACTTTGTGTGAAAAGTTTTACTGTCTCTAGTGTTCATTTATTTTGGAAACTGCAGTAATATGTACTTATTGGTACGTATTTCGCGTCTCGCAAAAAGTGCCCCCAGATGTGTTTTTGCCATGAGACCAGGCAGGAAATAACGGCCCGGGCCAGTGTTGCCACCTTGTGGACAAACTAATTAGTGCAAAAACAATTTAAAGGGGTCATCGGATGCCCATTTTCCACAAGTTGATATGATTCTTTAGAGTCTTAATGAAAAGTCTCTAATATACTTTGATTAAAAATTCTCAATGGTTTTGTAAAACAACAC